>JAPYZL010130903.1:0-16889 GCA_030522825.1 Platygaster orseoliae
CATTATTTATTTATTGTTGAAATAACAATAAACAATTATATTAAATATTAACCCAAAACCTCGAGATTTTCAAAACTTTTATTTACAAGTTTTCTTTATAATAGAGCAAAGAAGTCTCCATAAAAAAGTCATGTTGATTGCATTATTATTATAGCCGCGGTATGAATAAATCAATGACCGCGCCAAGTTGTAATATATACATAAATAAATTAAGCCAATGAAATTTTCTGTACTTCAGGGGCATCGGTAAAGTAAAAAAAATTATGTATCCAAATTTCATTTCATTCCAATGTCTAGTTCCAAAGTTATGGCGAGTTAAATAAAAACAGTTTATTGAAATATTTCGTTTTCGTCTTCCTTTTGATCGGATCTTCGCGTTACGCCTCCTCCTTTACTTACTAGGTCGAGCGCTCACGCTGTTTTCCTTTCCGGGCCCTCAATTTTAGGAAATTTCGTGGAATAGATGATCTAGAAATTGTTTCTGTAAGATTTTTCATGGTTGAGTTCTATATTCTGGGATTGAGGGTTTTTTAATTCTACATTCGAAAATTCGAAATTTCATGATTATATCGTTATATCGTTTAGAATTCTAGAATTACATATTTAATAATTCAAAATTCTATGGAATGATGTGCTTAAATATTTTATTGTAGTTTAAAACTATTTTCTAGTTTCCTATAATTGAAAATACTAGAAGTATAATAAACATTCTTGAGCTAATGTACAGTGAAAATTAAAATCTTTCAGTTCTATTAAACTACTTAAAAATATTACCTATTGAGACTTTGGTTTTTCATCTTGAAATCCTCTCGACAAGTACGCCTTTGTGGGTTAAATCGCAAATAACGAGAAACTTTTCAAAGTTGTCTAGTTTCATAGGTGCCCTGTTTTCGTTATTTCCACAGGACGGCACAAACAACAGTACGACTGGGGTGGAAATCAAAGTGGCGGACATCCAGAACAGTCCACCCGAGTTTCTGGACTCCCTCACAAGCGTGGTACGAGAAAACGACCAAATCGGCACTCTCGTGATGGTCGTAAAAGCGCGCGATGGCGACAGGGGAATGCCGCGAAAGATCGTTTACGAGCTAGTCACAAGTGAGCCGATACGTTTGCACTTTTATCGACTACTTTTTGCGGATTTTTCCAGCATCTCTATAACCTAGGAATAGAAGAAATTTTTTTTTACGCGAACTATTGCGATCTAACGACGTTTTAAAATGCTTCATGAAATCGCCGTTTCACACGAGGGTCACCTCGTGTGAAATGGAATCGTTATTCTGAAATTTTTCAGAAATCTAAGGAAAATCGGACTATACTGTTTATTACTGTTATTTATTACTGTTATTATTACTGTTATTTATTACTATTATTAATTATCGTAACGTTAGTATCATTTAAATTTATATGTGACGCGATTTAAGAAAAGATAACTTATGGTAAAAATCGTTAAAGCCTATTTTCCAATGCCTTCAGGACAGATAATGTGCCTAAACGATCGGTACCCTAAGGTATCTTTTCTCAAATCGTGTCACATATCATCAAACTCGTCATTTTTTGTGATTTGCAGATCCTTTCGATTATTTTCTGCTGGACGCGGAAACAGGAGAGCTCAGAACCGCTAAACCTTTGGATAGGGAAGCGTTGCTGGATTCAACGGGAGTTTTGAGCCTTAAGGTCAAAGCCCGCGAAGTGGTTGACGGTGTGCCCGGAAACGACGAGTCCACGGTTTCCACTGCAGAAGCCACCGTCACCATCAAGGACGTCAATGACGAGCCACCTTCGTTCAATCGTCGCGAGTACGCAATTGAGATTCCTGAAAACGTTCCGGATGGCACGCCTTTGCCCCACTTGGACATGACAGTCAAAGATCCAGACGTGGTAAGAAATTTTTATTGTAGGTTTTATTATTTCAATACTTCGCCCATGACCAAGGATATAGCTATATTATAATTTTTCATTTATTTTTGTGATATACATATCATTTAATATCATCTGTACAGAAATCTAAAAAAATACTATAAGTTAAAAAAATGTGGGAAGTTCTCGAAATCTTTTAATACTCAACAACTACGTAAAAATAATAATTTTTTCAAATATTTATAAACCTTTGAACTCTAGAAATACTAAAAAATACAGAAAAAAATACTGAAAATCTATGAAGATACTTTTTTTTATTTCATATAGTATCATATTTATTTATTTTTTTATTTCATTGACAAAAATGCATAAATAAATGTAATATAACTTATATTTTTTTGATTTATGATTAATTTTCATTTTTCATTTACTTTTATGATATATATATATTATATATTTTGATATCATCTGGACAGAAATCTGAAAAAATACTAGAAGTTAAAAAATTTGGGAAATACTACAAATCTTCTAATACTGAATAACTATGAAAAAATAATTTTCTTAAAAACGTATGAACGTTGGAATTTGAAAACATATAATAATAGAAATCTTGATCTACAGAAAACCATAAAATACCAGAGAATTCTTTGAACTATTGTAGAAATACTTAAAAATACCAAAAAAAAAAATAAATAAATAAAATGAAAATCTATAAAGATACTGTTTTCTGAAAAACCAATAAAGATAATCAAGATAGTTGAAATTTATAATATTATAGTATCAAAGTGTAGAAATTCTAAAAATCTATAAAAAATGCAATATAATAGATATAAATTTTCTAAGTAACATAAAATGCAAAAATTATAGAAATCTATGAAATACTTCGAATCTGTGAAAATATTATTTTCTCGAGCATCTATGAAAATGTTAAAAATGCCTAGAACTTTGATTCCTAGAGCATCGAATTCTAGAAAGATATTTAGAAATTCATAAAAATAATAGAAAAGTCTTCACGGTGCCGACCATTTTACCGAATCCCTTGTGCGGAACAGCCTTTTTCCCGAACGGTCATTTTCCCGAAAGCTCTTTTTTCGAACGGCCATGTTCCCGAAAAACCATTTTCCCGAACGGTCTTTTTCCTGAATCCGTTTTCTCAAAGAGTTTTTAATTTTCTCGAACGGAAAATTTTCCTATCAGCCTCATGTCTAGAAGTGCCATGGTTACGCATTTACGATTTTAAAATTTCAAAATTGTAATAAAAATTTTTATTAATAAATAAAAGTTTTAAATTATATTTTTGGAATAATTTAAGATAACATTTTGAATTAAAAACTTTTTATTAAAAAAAAAAATAAAATTTACAATTTTTCAATTTAAAATTTTCACCATGACTCTTTTTATTGAAGACTCTTCTTATGAAATTCATAAATGTATATAATAAAAATAAAAGTGAAATTCTAACCGAAATTCGGAAATTAATACTTTCGGGAAAATACTTTCCGGAAAATGGACATTCGGGATAGAAACCCTGTAAGAAGAGAGACTGGCCATTATGAAGTATCGCTGTTATTGGTGGATTGGAATCAGGCCTGGAAAATGGTGCCTCCAATCGGAGCTCTTGCTTTTAGCGCGATAATTCAAATGTTGAAAATTTAGTTTAAAATTATGTACCGGTAACATTGGAAAATCATATTGTTTTTATACTAAATTTGAGCTATTATGAAGAATAATACATGAACAAATGCATTATTATAATTTTTAGACTTATATGTGAATTAAATTGAATTCTTTTACTAATATTCTTATTCCTTAACTATTTATTGATTACTTTATTTAATTATTTGTAAATGAAATAAATTAAAAATGAAAGTCCAAGTTCTAATTTTCTTCATTCTTAATTTAATTCAATTTAATTGAATTTAAGACATCATGTGTGTTTGAAATTTTACATGGAATTAATACATATTTACATTAAGCCTGTGACATCAATTTAATTCATAATTGTGAATTGAATTCAATACATTGATGTATCAAATCACATGAACACTCTCTCACTCTTTCTCTATCTCGTTCTCACTGGCGGCCATTTTCTAGGCCATTGGCCAGTCTCTCTACTTATAGGGTATCTAATTCGGGAAATAATACGTTCGGAATAATGACATTTCGTGAAAATGACCGGGAATCAAGTCTCTAAGTTGTATAGATACTAAAAAAATATTTATGAAAAACCCTATACATATATATATAAATTTCAGTGACTAGAAAACTATAAACATTCATATTAAAGTTGGTGTATTGAGAATATTTTGGTTATTTGAGAGATAGAACTTGCGAAATTTTCCCATAGTTTTAGATGTATTACGCATTTTTATCGAAACACCGCAAAATCTATGGGAAAAACTAACAAGTTTGATCTCTCAGATAACCAAAATATGCTCGAAACACGAACTTTATTATCAACAATTAAGAAAGTGCTTAAAGTTTTCTTCAGAGTATTACATAAAATACACACACGAAAAGTGTGCGACTCTCGACCTCAAAAAGTTGTATAACTTTGAAATCCAAATCGTCAAAGATTAAAAACTACAAAATTGTAAAGGGCATATTCATTTTTTCGAAAAATAAATTTATTTTCTTATGATTATTATTATAAATAGTAATAATATTAATATTTTAATAATTTAAAAACAATATTTATAATTAGAAATAAATAATATTAAACATAATATGTATTTATGATAATTCTAATGAAATTTGATTTTACTGCATGGAGAAAAATTTTTGGTTACAGTAACCATTCATTTATTAAAATATGAGCTCACAAAAGTTTTAGGTAGTACAACCAAAACTTCATGCATGATAACCAAACTTTTGGTTATTGCAACTTTATGATCAGTCATGAAAATTGAGCATTAGTTGCTTTAACACAAGCTTTGGTTGTCATAACCAAAGTTTTCGTTGTAGTACCTAAGACTTTGGTGGGTCTTTTGTGTTTTACTAAATCAATGGTTGCTGTAACAAAACCAATTTTATCCATGTGGATAAAACACCCCAAAAACTCTCATAAAGATATTTACCCCGAATTGACCGTCATTACGAAATTCGATGACGTAAAGTTATTGAAATTTGAGAAAAATCAATCCTCGTAATATATACGATAATAACGATAATTGTAGCACGGCCCTGACTCATTTGCGGGGTAAAAGTACTCGAGGGTCTGAAAAAAACGAGGAGCTATTTGGTAAATGGACGATGAAACGTTTTCATGTTCGATAGGGCTTGAACTCGGTGTTTTCTCTGAGGCTGGAAGACATCACAGGCGCATTTACGGTCGAGCCCACTCAAGCCACCGGAAGCACCTCCGTTAATATTCGCGTGACTAATGGTTCTTTGGATTACGAGAACCCCAATCAAAGGAAATTCATAATTCTCGTGAGTACTTTCATCTTTTACTGTATCTTTTGCATCTGCTCGAGGGCTTCGCGTGTGAGTTGGACTTTGTGTTTTCGTTTTTTTCTCGTTGGCGAGAGGCAACATTGGCTTCTCATTTCGGTTCAGAAAATTAGGGTGTCTGATGAAGCTGGAAAACCTGGAAAAATCATAAACCAACCAAAAAATACAGGAAAAAAATTGGTTTTTCTTGTATCTTTTTTTTCAATTTTGTTGCTACTGATTCTTAATTTTACTTCTATAATATTTGATTGACAGTAATACAAATTTTCAACTTATTCCCCATTAATTGTAAGCAAGTTAAACTATATGTGCATAAATGATTTTATATTTCAGATACTTCAAATTCCTAAAAATTAACTATGACACATTAGAAGAATGATTGGATGCAGTTACAGTTTTTCTAAATGCATTTATGAATAATTCAGGAATCTGAAAATATTTGATCCAGTTCTATTCTGTAAATGACATACGTAACGTAGATTTCTCTCAATCACTCGAGCACAACGTGAGAATTTTATTGAACAGGCTGATAACGTCATCCTGTAATGATGAAAAACTCTTGTAAAATCAGTCATGGAAATCATATTTTCCATCAATTCTGATGTACCCTCAGAAGTTGAGTGATTTTTCGAAAAGTTTTTTTCCAGAAAACGAATAAAAACAAAAGTTATAAGAGTTTTGACGATTTTAATAAAATGTCAATTGTTTAAGTTTCATGTAAATAGTAAATTTTTTTTTTGTTTCTGACATACAAACATATTGAGATACTTTAATCTTACTTAAATAACGAGATCGTTCTGAAACGTACCTGAAACGGTGAAATTTTATGTGCCAAAGTTTTCATGAGTAAGATAGAAATTTATTATTGATTGCTGCTATGATACTAATTGTAAGTTTATAATTTAGAAAAATCAAACTTGCCAAAGTTATAAAAACTTACAACTCGTGATCTCGTGATTTTTAAAATCAAGCATTTTAAATTAACATCGTTAAACAATTAATCAAAAATATTTTTAGGAGCTTCGAAACTCGAAAATGAAATACTACCTTGAAAGATCTTTCAGTTTTAAATACCAGAATTAAAAATCTTTGAACTCTCCCTTAGAAATTTCTCATAGTCTAAACGTACCTCTGTATTCAATCTGAAATTTTGAAATAATTTTAAAATATTCAAATTTGAGAATTTTTTAGCACAAAGAATAAGAAATTTTAATCCGAAGGAACTAAAATTACAATTATCTAAATCCGATGTATATCTACCAAATATATAGCAAATATGAAAAATTTTATACTTTGAAATTTTAGCGTTTGGCAGTTTTAAGAATAAATTATATGCTGTTTTTGTACTCACGGATGTAAAGTTTAAGATTTTGATCATTCTGATAAATTATTTCGTCGAGATATACATACTTCTTTTGTGGGAGATGTCAGTTACAAAGATAATTTTTTGAAATTTAATGCAAATTTTAAATTTCAAGAATATTGAGTTTACGAAGTTTAGTACATTTTTTTGTTGAAATCATATTATTTAGAAACGGCTGGAAATTTTCAATTACATTTTCGGGCATTTATATCGATTTCCCGTATTTCTCAGATCGCGTAACTTTTTACCAATTTTTAAAAATGTCATTTTAATCTCTATGGGGCCGTCCATATATTGTGTGACGCGATTGAAGAGAGACACAAATATGATTCAAGGTTATAAGAAAAGAGAGCCAAATATAAAATCGCGTCACGCAATATATGGACAGCCCCTATCAATTTTGAAAAAGTGTTTTTGGATTTCAAAAGACTTTTCTCAGATTTTTTATATTATTATTTTCAATATTTATTTTGAATATTTATACAGACTCAGTTTATAATAAATATTCTGCCTATTGTTTAGTAACGACTTAGTATTTTTATTTAAAAACACGTCGTTATCAGTTGCAATAAGAATAACGATGAAGAAACTGTTTACTATTTTCTGGATTTTTTATTGCCCATTTTGTAATTTTTCATGTTTTCTAAGCATATTATGTCATTAAAAAACAAAGATAAACAGTATAGTTGTATAACCTACTATTCATCAATTTTTCGCGTTAAACATGATTAATACATTTTTGTTGCTTCCAATAAGATTTTCGAAAACAATGGAAATATTTCTTAGTCCGAAAGAATTATTTGAGAATCTATCGAAAAAAATATATAGAGTGACCGAAAATATGCAAGCTAATTTTGCATATTTACGCAGTTTCAGTTTATAATAAATATTCTGCACATTGTTTAGTATAACGGCTTAGTATTTTGATAAAAAAGCACGTCATTATCAAATGCAATAGGAATGAAGATGACGTTGCCGACCATTTTCCCGAATCCCTTTTCCCGAACGGTCATTTTCCCGAATCCGTTTTCCCGAAAAGTCTTTTTTTCGAACGGCCATTTTCCCAAAGGGTTTTCAATTTTCCTGAACGGGAAATTTTCCTATCAGCCTAATGTTTAGAAATGCAATGGTTACGCCTTTACAATTTTTAAATTTTAAAATTGTAATAAAAAATTTTAATTATTGAATAATATTTTAAAATTCAATTTTTGAATTGATTTGAAAATAAATGTAAAATTTAAATTTTTAAATTAAAAAATCAAAATAAAATTTACAATTTTTAAATTAGAAATTTTTACCATGACTCTTTTTATTGAAGACTCTTATGAAATTCATAAGTGTATACAATTGAAATAAAAGCGAAATTCCAACCGAAATTCGGAAAATAATACTTTTGGGAAAATTGTCGTTCAGAGAAAAATACTCTCGAGAAAATAGCCATTCGGAAAATAATACGTTCGGAATAATGGCGTTTCGGGAAAATAGTCATTCGGAAAAATGACTGTTCGGGAACTTTGATTCGAGAAAATGACCGGGAATATGAAGATGAAGATACTCTTTAATATCTTAAATATATATTATTGCATATTTTTCATGTTTTTTAGCATATCATGCTTTTTTGAACTATCTTTTAATATTATTATTTAGATTTAGATTAGGGGTCGTTCATAAATTACGTAACGCAATTTTTAGTATTTTATGATCCTTCCCCCCCCCCTTAAAGGCATAACGTAACGGAGTCTTAAAAAGCAAAATTAAAATACTAAAAACATTTTTATGTACTTTTTAATATGTAGCATACAAAATACAAAATATACAAAAATTTTTATGATACTGGGATAAGTTTCTTCGGAAACTTTTTGCAATTCAAGAAATCGTTTTTATGGATGGGTTATGAAAGTTTATGGATACTTATTATCTTCTAAATCTTGCAATTATATTGCAAGCAATTCGAGTATATAGTTTTTCAACGTTGTAGTGTTTTAACATTTTTAGTGTTCTGCAAAGTCGCGTAGTGATTTGATTCCCAGTCAATAATGTTGATTTTTTCTATACGAAGTGTTAACAATTTCAAAAAATTGTATGTCAATCAAGATTGACATACAAGTATGTCACAAACTGTCACATCAAGCAAGACCCCCCCCTCCCCTTAGGAGCGTTACGTAATTTATCGACGACCCTTATACCTTTTATATTCCTCTAATCTTTTACGCGTTTTGTTCATTTTTTTTAATTTGTATTGATATCTCAGCCAACAATATTTTATGTATTATATTTCGAATTGTTCGTGATTATGTTAAACCCTTACACTTGTCGCACTGAGAATTATTGAAGGAACGTTGGATGGTTTTCGCATGTGTCCAGGTAATCGCGGAGGAGATTCACACGAGCCCGAAACTTTCGTCGACGGCAACCGTAACGGTGTCGATTATCGATGCAAACGACAACGCGCCGTCGTTTGCGAGTCCCACGTACACGACAATGGTATCCGAGACGGCCCCCACGGACACGCCAATCGTGACCATCACGGCCAAGGACCGTGACAGCGGACGGTGAGTTCGTTTATTCGACGTGAAACAAACCCAAAAAAACTTCGTGGATAAAGAAACTCTCGTTTCAAAAGCCATTATGAGGTTTTCTTTTCCCCTTTTTCGTGACATTTTTTCGTTCCTCCATGTCAGTGAAATGACAAAACAGGATATGACGACGAATGTAATGGAAGTTTTTTTATGTATTACTTAATGGTATTACGATGGTATTACGAAATGAATCACGTTAGAAGGGAGCACAGTTGGAAATGCTATCATCTTTTTTGACTAGAAATAATTTAAAACGCGAGAATTACAAAAGTTAGAGAAATATTTTAACAATTTTCTGAAATTTAAATACAAAAAGTTCTCGGAAAAAACATAAGTTAAAATATAAATTTATGTTTTGAGAATGCATGACTCTGTTTGAATTTTTTTTCTTCTAATTGTAAGTAAAACCTGGTTCATGTCGTACTCAGATTTGGGTCCGCTGGCATCGTGTATCAACTTTTTGGGCAAGGAGCTGAGCACTTCGCGGTGGATAACAAAACCGGAAGTATCACCGTTGCGCCTTGTCCAACTCCCGGGTCATCTCCGTGTCTCGATTACGAGGAACAGTTCGAGTATTTCCTCAATTACAAGGTAACTAATTGATCAAACTATTTCATGATCGACAAAGACAAATACTTTTTTATAAATTAAATGTATAAAATTATTAAAATAATTCTAATCGATTAAAGTTATGTTATGTTTTATGTTAATAAGGACAATCGTTCTTGATATTTCTGGTATCTCGATAACCTCAAATTAATCTAGACAGCTTTTTTTCTCAAACTGAATCGCAACTAACGAGGAATTCGTGAACTATAGTGTAATCGAAGAAACGTTGACGATATTCTAGGCGACGGACGATGACGGGAAAGGCCAGACTACGAGCGTCTCGCTGCGAATCGTGCTGACGGATGCGAACGATAGCGCGCCCCGGTTTTTGCAAGCCAGGTACCGCACGGTCGTGGACGAGGGCGCGGACAGGTTCGTGCCGGAGCTGAGGGTGCTGGCGCGCGACAAGGACAAAACCTCCAAGATCACGTACTCGCTCGCCGCGGGCAACGAGATGGGGCTCTTCAGCATCGACCCGGACACCGGTGAAATCACGGTTGCTGACAGAGGGCCCGTCGACGTCACAAACGCCACTCACGACTGGATCGCACTCACCGTCCGCGCTAGCGACGGCGCCTTCACCGACCACGCTCTCGTCAATATCACCGTCCGCGACGTCAATAACAACGTGCCTGTTTTCCTCCACGAATTCTACACCGCGAGCATCCCCGAGCTCTCCAACATAGGTCGGTTAAAATATCGTTTTATCATCGCGTTTCGCAGGTCGCAGCTGATGGTCTGAAATATTTCGTAGTCTATAAATTCCTTCGAGTGAGAATCCTGTTAATCAAACTCGAGTAGAAATTTCACTCTGTTGAAGTGAAATTTCAGTTGTTTTAAAGTTACGATTCACTCGAAAATATGAAGTGGCTAATTCACTCAATTTTTTTTAGTCAATAATTCACTCTAAAATGATTGAAATTTCACTCGAATGGAGTGAGAATCCTGCTAATCAAACTCGAGTGGAAATTTCTCTCTATTTGATAGGAAATTTCAATCGTTTTAGAGTGATAATTCACTCGAAAATATGGAGTGGCTAATTCACCCAATTTTTTTTAGTGAATAATCACTCTAAAACGATTGAACTTCACTCGATGAAATTTAGACAGTATATTCCTCAACTCTCTAAATTCCTTCGAGTGAAATTTCACTCGAATAGAGTGAGAATCCTGCAAATCAAACTCGAGTGGAAGTTTCTCTCTATTTGAGGGAAATTTCAATCGTTTTAGAGTGATAATTTACTCGAAAATATGGAGTGGCTAATTCACCCAATTTTTTTTAATGAATAATCACTCTAAAACAATTGAACTTCACTCGATGAAATTTAGAGTGTATGTTCCTCTACTCTTTAAATTCCTTCGAGTGAAATTTCACTCGAATAGAGTGAGCATCCTGCAAATCAAACTCGAGTGGAAATTTCTCTTTATTTGAGGGAAATTTCAATCGTTTTAGAGTGATAATTCACTCGAAAATATGGAGTGACTGATTCACTCAATTTTTTCGAGTGAATTATCACTCTGGAACAATTGAAATTTTACTCAAATTGAGTGAAATTTCCGCTCGAGTTTGATTTGCAGGATTCTCAGTCTAATCGAGTGAAATTTCACTCGAAGGAATTTAGAGAGAATCAGACTGAGAAATACTTTTATTAAATTTTTAGTGAGAACCAAAAAATAATGTCGTTTTAACTGACCTGCAGATGTTAAAACTATTACTTGTATGTGTCTAAATTTCTGAAAGTTCTAAATGTATATGATGGAGCAGCTTTTTTCATGAAAATGCCTTTTTTAGTTGCAAACATGATATAAAAAATACCAACTGTACATTTTTCCGAATTTCACATTTTTGTTAAAGTTATTGTTCATAACATCATTTTCGACTCGTATTTTTTTCTTCTAATCTATGCAGTTATATCCGCTAATTTTTTGTTCAAATATCGTGACATAAGCTGTGTTTCATATGAAATTTTGTGTTAGGAAATATTGAAAATTGTCGAAAATTCATAGAATTTTGATAAACAAATTGAAATACGTTCATTTTCTTGATCGTTTTTCGATACTTTGTCGATAAAATGTTCGATTCTACACCAATATCTTCAGTTTAAAAAAACTACCAAGCTCATGACCTTGCGTAAGAAGTGGAACTTTTTTAAAAAAACAACCAAGCAATCTTTCAAATGTTATGATTGAAAATAAAAATTAAGATATCAAAGAAAATTTGAAAAAATTAAAAAATCTAACCTAAGCTAATATCTTCTTAAGATCTTCTGAAGATCCTCTTGAAGTCTTGTTAAGATCAAGGTCAATGTCAAGTCAAAGTCAGGCTAAGGTCAAGCCAAGGTCAGGCCAAGGTCGAGCCTTAAGATTTGAGATCTTCTTAAGGTCAGATCAAGGTCAAGTCAAGATCACGCCAAGATCGGGCCAATCTCAGGCCAAGATCACGCCAAGGTCAAGCCAAGGTTAAGTCTTAAGATTTGTGATCTTCATATATTTCGATTCTTAGGTTAGGTTAGGTTAGATCACGTCACTTGACGCTTCGAATCCCGTCCGGCTCATTTCGCTCCCTCTTCTCAAGATATTTCGAGCGCCAGTTGAAAAGTTTCACTTCAAAAACAAAAGTATTTGTTCTATAATAAAATCTTATGAACATTTTTTATTTCTTGTTCAATCTCGTTTTCACAACATTTTCTATGACCGATTTTTCCGATTTTGAGAATATTTTACACTCGATTTTATTTTTGCCAACTAGAGCGAAGCGAAATAATAGTATAGTCGTGTATTTTTAGCAATTTTCGCCATTTTTTATCGTTCTACGAATAGTTCATTATACATAATAAATTTTATGTTCATTATACGTGCCTGAAGTTCCAAACTTTTAAGAAATAAACGGAAGTTAAAAAAAATTGATTTTTCATTTAAAACCAAGATTAAACTGGAAAATAGTTAGAAACATTTAATAATATTTGCTACATAATTATTATTATTATTCATTAAGAGTCCAATTACGAAAATAAGTATAAACAATTATTTTTATTTCATTTATTTTTAAATGTTAGGAACTACAGAAACATTTAATTATTAAGTTTTACATCATAAATTAATCGAAGAACAATACAATACGAAAACTGTTGAAAATACACCACAATACCATCGCTTTGCTCCCATTGACAAAAATGAAACCGCTGAAACCGCGTGTAATATTTTCTCAACATTGAAAAAATCGATACTGTTACCATATTTTTTTTCTTTTCTTTAAATTTTCAACCTAATATTCAAACTCCTCTTCAGGAAAATTTTCATTATAAATATGTCTTAAATTAACATCATTTCACTTATAAGAACTTGAGAAATTAGATTTCAATCAATTTTCCAAAACAAAACACAAATAGCAAAATCTTCCGTAAAACTTTTTTTTCATTCATAAGAATTTTTGAAAAATTGCACACGTATCAAAAATAAATATTAACGACTTTAATGGGTATATTTTGCGATGAAAAATATTAATTACAACATAATTTCGAAAATTATTATTACTGTTTCCCAGGCACATAGGAATTTTTAAGTTTTACTTCCCAAGCCCATTAAAAAACATTAAAATAATAATGTTTTGAGAAGAAAATTTGATTATACGCCTATCATAATGTATGGTTATTTTCATATTTCTGTTTACAACCATAATTAATGGTTGAAAACTAAGAATAAAAACATCAAAAATTGATATTTTTCGTTTCTCATAAACGAAAAACATTAAAATATGCACTATCAAATTGCTTCCTTTTCGATTTTCCGGTAATTAACAATGTTGTTTTGCATCGAAATTATTTGTTTGTTTGCAGGAACTCCTGTAGAAGAAATTTCAGCGACGGACGCTGACAGCGGGGTAAACGCGGAGCTGGTTTACCGAATCCAAAAAGGTGCGTTCGAGGACTTCGACATCAAGGAAGATTCCGGGTCCGTGTACGTTGCGAGAAAGCTGGATTACGACACGAGAAACACGTACCACGTGGAAGTAATCGCCTTCGACAAAGGTTCGTCCCTTTTTTCCCTTCTTATTTCGTTCTTACTTCTCCTTTCGACAGTCGGAAATTGGATTCTTCGCAGGGTTGATTTATCTGTTTATTCGGTCAAGCAGATCGTGATTGTGATTCAATTTTTCCAATAAAACGAAATTTATCGATTTACTGTTATTGGCATTTGACGTACGTTTTTGACCAATTTTCTGAAAATGACATTTACAAAATTTGTGTTCACGAAATCAGATTAAAAATTTTTAATGTGCACTTTCAGAATGAAAAATCAGGAATGTAATTCAAAATATTGCAGTTAGTTCGTACGAATTCCTCTTCATGTGGTTTAACTGTTGCAAACTTTGTTTGTGTAAAAGGAACTCCGAGTCTAACAGGCACGACGACCTTGATGATAAACGTAGAAAACAGCAACGACAAAGCTCCGTACTTCGTGCCAAAATATCAAAGGGCCGAAGTTTCGGAAGACACTGCCGTGGGCACAGTTTTCTGGACACTCAAAGCAATCGATCCTGACAGTCCTGATCCTGACGCTCTCAACTTCGCCATATCCGAGCCAATCGATGCCATTGACAGAAACGGCCAAGTAGTCAACAGTAGCTTCACGTCGTTTAAAGTAATTTCTTTTATATAATATCTTTTTATATGGGAGTTAACATACCTTTTTTCCTCAAATGATGGAAAAATTAATTTTTTTCTGTAAGTAAAAAGGCTGAAAGAACTTAAATGGCGTTTCAACGAATCGCAACATCAATCAATGTTTATAAAAAAAGCAATCTAATTCGCTGCATCTAAAAAAAAATATTTTAAAAACATTCTGTAAAATATCTATAAAACTACATGAAAAAAATGTTTGGTTCCGGCAACCATTCATTTAGTACATAACGGATCGAACAAAGTTTTCATTATGACTACCAAAACAAAATTTTCATAACAAAAACTATAGTTGACAAGAAAAACTTTGGTTACCGTACCAAAAACTTTGGTTGTTCCATATTTTACTAAACGAGTTGCTGCAACCAAACATGTATTTCTTTCTGTGTACGAATTATGATCACGAATTACGAATGAATCGAGATAAAATCTAAAAAAAACGTAAGTCTACTACACCGCACTCATGACATACATAAGATCACCACGACCCATAAGAAAAACGAAACAGTTCATATTTTCCAATGTTGTTTCCTAGGATTTTTTCGCGGTCGATCGTAAAACCGGTCAAGTATCAGTTGTGAAACCGCTGGATAGGGACGTGGCCGCGACCGTGAGAATAACAGTGGTTGTAACCGACACAACGGCGCAAACTTTGCAACAAGGCAAAGGTAAAAACCAGCAATCATATGATAATGTTTCATAACCTTGAACTACAAGAATGATTCGCCCTAAAGGGGATTGTCTAATACTTTGCCAGTGCAATACCTTTTCCAGTGATTAAAAAATATCGATATTGTGTTGTAAAAAGTATAGAAAAATTTTTTAAGTACATTAATCGCCAAACCGTTTATATTTTATTAAAATTCAGATGTAATAAGTATAATAGAGTATTGCACCTATTACACCTATTACAAAATATCCCAAAGGGTCAGCATACACAAAGAATGCGTGATTTTGAATCGATAATGCAAGCCTAACCTAACCCTAATTATTACCGACGGAAGACATGGTAGAAACCCTATTACCACCGGTCGGTAAAATGGCCTTATCTGTTTTACCGGTAATTTTCGGAATCAGATAGCTGGTTGGGTTGCTTTCAAAGATTCAGAGACGTGTTTGTGTGAAAAACTTGTTGAATATTACTCCACAAACCTTAGACCATATAGTCTACTATGTAGTCTAAGCCACAAAGTCACATATTTCTCGTAATCTTCGGATAATCTATCTATACAACTATAAGTTGCCGGAAAATACTCTGATATAGCATTCATGAAATTTTTCCTAATTATTTCGCTTAAGAGCCATGCTGAAAAATCGCCTCATAAACTAGAATTTTTGTATAGTGTTTTTTCACTTTTCTGTCTTTTTGTTTATCCGAAAATACAGGACAATTGATTGTGACGATAATCGACGTGAACCACTTCCCCCCGGAATTTTCAAAACCTTGGACTCGCGATGAACCGAAATTCATGGTAGAAATGCAAGAAGAACAACCTGTGGGCTCGATTGTAGGCGCGTTCACTGCAACTGACGTTGATAGCAACATCGCTGGTTACGCAATCGAACCTCCAAGCCCTTATTTCGTCATCGACAACGTCACGGGTATGTTTATCAAGTTTTGAACAATTTAGATACGTGATAAATGTGATGTTGCATGAAAAATAATAAGACGACAGAGATATAGATAATATAATTTTCAAATTTTGTTCATTCAAAAAAATGTTCAAATCTATTCCCAATGTTAACAATGCACAAAAAATGTATGCACAATAGATACTCTCCTAAAAAAATGAATGTTGGTTCTTTTAGGAATCGTTCGGACAAGTCAAGTGATTGACTACGAGGAGACGAAGCAGCTGGAATTCACGGTGATGGCTTACGACTCTGGGGTACCTCAGCTCTCATCGCCGGCCAAGATAAGCGTCACGATAATCAACGTCAACGACCAAGACCCGAGGTTCGAGAAAGACGCATACAAAGCTACTGTGAAGGAGAACTCCCCTCCGGGAACACGCGTCACCGTCGTCAAAGCCGTTGACGCCGACGAGGGTTCCTTCGGCCAAGTCACCTACAGTTTGACGGGCAAACACGCTTCGGACTTCAATATCGGTGAGTCCCTTCATTTCATACGAAGCGACGAAAATACCTTTGCGGTTCACAGTTCACGTGCGCAAGGTCGAAATTTCAAAATAGTGCTGTGACATAATTTCTGAAGTGTGAAAATGGTTTTTTTTTTCATGCATGTGTTCGAATGGCCGCTTTTTTACGATGAATCGCGTCAACACAGCCCTCTTTTCGAGCAGCCATAAAATCAGCGGCAGAATTCTTCTTTGTTCCCTGCTATCCG
>JAPYZL010130908.1:0-12204 GCA_030522825.1 Platygaster orseoliae
AAATTTGTGACAAAACGTGAAGGGTCAAACAAAGTTTCCTTAAACTTTTAAAATTACCAAAACTTTTCGAATTCGGAAAGAATTAAATTTCAGAAACTTAATAATTCTATAACTCCATACTTATTACGAATTCTGTAATTCCGAACGATCTAAAACAAAAAAAAACACCGCGTAAAATTCCAGAGTTTTGCGGCATTATCAGAATTTGTCAAATTTGCTAACTACATAATTATCTAAAATTCTAGAATTTTCAAGTTTCTAAAACTTTTTAGATCCCACAACTGGAATTCCAGAACTCCATGATTATTCAAAGTTCCAGATTTAAAAAATTTTCAAAGCTCTTAAAGAGTTTGAAAACTTATGAGACTTATAAAAACTACATACATAAATTTTTTAGCATTCTCAAAAACGCAAAATCATAACGATGGTATACGAAAGTGAAGATGTTCACACATTAAGAAATTACCATCGAAACAGTTTCAAGTAAAAAATCCGTTTTTCTAGAAGAAAGCCCAGGCCAAAGTATTTTTTACTGGCAATACGGATTTTTCTATTAACATTTTTCGATGTATATGTTTGGATTCCTAAAAATCACCAAAAACATCGGGATATCAGAATTTCGTAAATAACCAAATGTTTTAAAATAGGAACACTACATAATTATTCGACATTCTCGAATGCTAAAATTGATAAATCTTCAAATTTCCGAAAACTCGACAACTCCACAATTCTATACTTATAAAAAATTCTTTAATTCTTAAAGATCTCAAAGTTGGAAAGTTGCGAGAAACTCAATAATTTCAAAACTTGGACACTCCGAAATTTTTCGGCATTCTCCAAAACTTCGGAATTATTCTAGAAAAACTAAAATGCACTTGAAAAGTTATCAGAATATCATGATTTTCTCAGTCCAGTTTAGTTTGATAAAGTACATGCACGGAGATACCATTTTTTTATTGTGTGTGTCTGTGTGTGTGTGTGTGTGTGTGTGTGTGTGTGTGTGTGTGTGTGTGTGTGTGTGTGTGTGTGTGTGTGTGTGTGTGAAATATTTATTATAATCATTTATATAATTATATTTTATATTTTATTATATTAATTTTACTTTTCATTTTATACAATAGTTTATTGTATAGTATAAATTATATAAATTAAAGAAATTTGACCTTTACAGTTATCAATTAATTCAGATTTGTAAAAATATAATTATCATAAATATAATTAATGATGTTTCGTTATTTCATAGTTTTCAATTAAATACTTGATATTAGGTCGTGCTCTATCTACGCGTAAACTGTGAATTATCGACCTTTGGTTGGTAAGATAGGAAGCGTAAACCTGTCGACTTACTCATTTCAGAAACTGAAAGAAGTAAATAAAAAAAAGGTATAAATTATCATAATACTGCAGTTATATCGTAAGGAAATGAAAAGTAACTGGTAAAAAAACTTTTTTCTGCATATTTAATGCGTATAAACCCTCTTTTTACGCCTATGAGAGTTCTTGAGAGATCTTGAGTCCATACTCATTGACAAAGAAAGAAAAATTCATATGTAAAAAAGTTAGAAAAATAATTTTTATCCAAGAAAAAACATTTTACAAAAAATTGAAAAATAATGCAAAATTCATGATATTCTTATTATTAATATTTTTGTAAATGTTATGGACCTGAAGCTCCATTCATTTTTGAATATACAACAACCATCGATAGATAGTCATCTGATTGACATCAGATTGCAAAATTTGGTTTCATAATTGATAAAAAACACGTCAATTCACGACGAAATAAAGTGATAAAAAAAAATTCAATCGACTTGCAAATTCGAATTTCTTATTTATTATCACTAAATAAAAATAGAATCTTAACAGTTTTATATACCTGCACATGATCATTTTTGAGAAGGTTAAATAACACTAGCAAAATTGCAAATTTTTTAATTATAATAATACGAAAAAGTTTTGATGTTTTAAAAAAATTTGTATAGAAAATAATAATTCTCACCGAGACAGCTATAATTAAAGGGTTATATTTGAAAAACTTTCGAATTTAACGAATTTCTACGATACTTCGCATTCGAGAAAAAGATGCACGAGAATTTAGAATAATGCGAGAAAAAAATCGGTGTAACCACCTAGCAAGCCCGAGTGTACTAATTGACTTGCGCTACTGCTCTAGTGCGTTAGGTGTGGTGCATGAGAATTTTTGAATTAGTGAATTTATGAGTTATTTTGAATTTTTGTTTGAAATTCGCGAACTTACAGAGAACCTTTTGTTACGTCTTCTACATTTCAGTCCGCATATTTTGGAAATTGTTACCTATTTTCTTATTTTCTATTCTTATTTTTATTTATAACTTGATTTTAAAAATTAATTATCAGGGGGTCGTCTAGTGTGAAGGCCGTATTTTTATGCTTTTTTTGACAGTCATTATTTACAAAACCGTCCAAGTAAAATAATTTTTGAATTTTATTTCTGCTTTGAGTACAGTTGGACAAAGTTTTTTAATTTTTTGAAGCCAATATATTGATTAGTATCGGAGATACACCGCTCAAAAGGAAGACGTAAAAAAAAGTTGCTTCACTGCTGCCATGATTCCGGGCGTTCTAATTATCTTAAATCAAAAAACCGAACGACATTTAATTCCTGAGACTTAGAACTGCAAAATGAACTAAAAGAAAGTTCGAATTCCAAAAAAGTATTTTTTTTCTTAAAAAAAAATTAGTTTTTCGACTATTTTTCAGGTGTTTATTAATTGAAAAAAACAAAAAGTAACAAAGCAATCTTAATTCTTTTAGCTTAATTTGTAGTTGGACATGTACTAAAGATGCTATTAAAAGTTGAGCATTAACAGTGAAATAGTTTTCAAGATATCGTGGCAGCAGTTTTGTAAAGCGTGTTTTGAGAAAAATGCGTTTAAAGTTGGTGTACATTATTCATAAGAAAAATATTGTCTCACCATCAATCAGCTATGTCTGGACCATAGAATACACCTCATATCCACGTCTTCTAAACATGTTTTAGACGTGATTTGTGAAAAAAAAAAAAACAATTTTTTTGATCCGTCACACTAGACGACCCCCATAAATAACTCAATGTATTATTCTATAATTGTTCGTCTTTTCATAGATTTTTATGTTCATCATTCTTGTTTTTTTAATATTTATATGAAATAATGATAAATTTCACTCTAATTTCGGGACGGTTTTGAACCCTCAAGATATAAATCCACGAGTGATTTAAAATTTTGAATATTTCTTTCTTTTGAATTTGTCAGTTTGACTTTGGAAGTAATTTAATTATGAAATGCATAATTTAGGACACAATATTTCATAATTTTCAAAATCGAAACATTATCTTTCAAAATTAATTCTGGAAAACCAAGCTCAACAATTCTTGAAATCTTTTAAAGTCGCAATGAAGTCCGCCCCGTCGTTCTAGCAACCCCTCAGGATTCGCTTGTTCAGTGACTCAGTTGCTCAAGGATTCATTATCCTTTCGACGTGAACCCACAGAAAAAGTAGAACAAAAAAGAAGCCGTAAGAACACACAAAATGTGGTTAGTCGAGAGTGAAAGGGGCGGGAGGAGGGCGGGGGAGGCTGGCACAGACCCGAAAGAAAAATTGAAACAAATTCGCGATCCCGCCGACGGCACTAATCCAATTCCGTCGGGACAACGAGGGTTGACTTTCGTAGTCGGTTCTTTTTATGGCCCTTAAGCGGATCGTGTGTTTTGAGAATGACCGGCCCTTCAGCCTTCAGCGAAGCGTGGGATGGACGAGGGAAAGAACGAACGTCGAAAAAAAGAAGGAAAACCTGGAAGTCGCTCGATTGGATCCTGCCAGGTTTTGAATGATGGATCGAGGTCGATGAAATGCAGTGTGGTCATTTCATCAGTGATAGGAAAAATCGATAACTCAGGTTTCTGATAGTTATTGATGGTCAAGGTGATGAGATGATCTGGTCTACGAGTTAAGGGTAAAATTTTTTATTTTATAGTTTTCAATGACATCGACTTTGTTAGGGGTTCAAGAACTTATGTTGATGTTTTAGAGAATTCTTCTCCCAGTGTCTATATTAATTTTTGAGATTTACTCCTACAAGTCCTACTACTTGTAACCTGATTCATCATGACGTTTCGTCACGTTGACATCCGTGATATTCCGTAACGCCTGACCGTTAGGTCGATCAGATTTAGCCGTTCATCTGGACGGCAAATATGTCCAAGCGTCCGTAAACACAAACGTCCGATTTTCTCCCACGCAATGCTAACAGGATCCTAACGGCAGTATGTAAACGAAACTCCCGTTCATTAGCACCCCGTGTTTCGCGTACACCCCTCACACGCGATACACGTACGACCCGACAAAACTCCATGGCGAGTAACGACGACCCGGCCATGGGCAAATGAGTTTTCAACGTATTTGGCTTTTGAACTCGAACAACTCGCATAAATTTCGCAGATCAGTTTTTGGATCACGGCGTTCGCTAAATAACGTGCATACTCGACCTCCGTTCGACTACCCAGAAAATGAAGGGTTTTATTTTGATTAAGGGTTGTCTAATAGATCATTTGATTAAGGGTTAATCGCTATTCTCACTTTTCGCAGAGTCTAATAGTTTGGTTTGTGCCTTGAAAAAGTTTTTTCCGATGAGTCATCAAGTGCAGATTTATGTCAGAGCAGAATTACGAGCATTTCTGGTAGACACCAAGACATTTTTGAGGGTCAAACGTTTAGATGGTTAGACGGAATTTACTTCTCTTCATTCTCGTGATTTATTTTACTTGAATTTCATTGTTTTTGACATAGACATAAAATTTATAGTATTTTCAAGCTGGATAATCAACGTTCCTTGAAACAAATAATGAGTCTTACCCAAAAAATCGTATTTTTGAACCTCCAAATCGACAGAATTACTATTTTTGAATTGCGAAAAAAATGGAACAAAAATGTAACAAATTAAATAAGGTTCAAACTGCACTCAGTAAAATTCTACCACTTTTGTCCGTCTGTGAAGTGAGAAAAAAAATCATAAAATTTGCATCGCATTGTATCGGGAGGACATAATTTTTTTTGATAACTCGGTAAATCTTCTACAGATTTTGCTCTATTTTAACAAGTTTTCGTATAATTTCCGAATCAACGAAATAAAATATGTAATAAAACGTAAACGAACGTTTTAAAGATTAAAAAAGTTTCTTCATTTCTTCAAAGCTTTGACGATCTCTCAGTGAATAAAAACTTGACACTTAATTTGACTTTTCATCGCTCTTTATAAACCATTAAAAACCTGTGAACGTAAAAAACCGCAAAACAGTAAAATACGTAAGTACGAGTGTACGGGAATTTATTTCCAGTACGCTGCGTCGATGGGTGTGCACTACTCCGAAGGTCTTCTTAATGAAGCACATAATCAAAGTTGGCAAAGTTGCCCGGATGTGGCGTAAAAGTAGAAATTCATGAACGCGTATTGTTCCGCGTTTACTTCATCCGTTGAGCGCAAATGTTGAATTCGTTCCGGGTTGTTTTACAGAAAGCGTTACGACGCCGCGAAACCGCACCTACATCAACTTGTGGTTTTGGACATAGTGACGAATGGGATGGAAAAGGGGGAAAGTGATAAAAGCATATTGTCATTCAGAGTGCTATTCGCGATATATGTTCTGGTGCTTAGACCTACTTTTCACCGCAGCAACAATAAAACATTGCAGCTATTCTCTCAACAACATCAGTTAGATTTCAATATGAAAAGTGAGAGGTTTTATGTTTTTTCACAGCGATGATGATTTTTTTTTTTTAATATTTGATACTGTTGTTAGAAATGTATAAGTTAGTCAGAAAAATGAGACAAATTTTTTAGGAAACATGCAGAAAATATAAAAAATACGAAACCTTTTACGAAACCTACGAAAACCTTTGAATGATAGTGGTCGTTGAAAGGATTTCAGTAGAATACATTTTTATTTTCTCATATTTTAATTGGGTTGGGTTGTTCGGTCGACCACGTTTACGAGTTCACGGTAAAATTTATTAACGTCGGAACCACCCAGCACTGACAGTATTGCAATATTTTTCGAAATCCAATTTTTAATTAAAGTACGGATTGTTTGTCATACTTTGTTCCCCACCCTCGCTGCTTCCGTTTTCTATTGTGCTCCCAGGAAACAAAGTGATTCTAATAAAGAACTAAAAAAGGGCAACAATTCTTTACCTTTGCAATCGGTGAAATATTTTCCAACTCTTTTTCTTGTGCTTTGAAAGAAATATATATCGTGCAAAAAAAGATCGTTAACAAATTTATTCAAGATTCCAGAATAAATTGGTCGCTGAATTTAAGTTTCAAATTTTTCGAATTACAGTTTGGGCAGCGTGACACATTTTTTTTGGCTGTGAAGCGCAATTAGTGATAGAAAAATGTAAAAAGTTTTTTTCATTAAAAAATATAATAACAACTAAATAATGTATCGAGTGAATGGAACAATACTTAAATTTCATAGATACATTGTTCGTTAATTGAAGGGTACATGCAGGTAAATGACTGACAAATTTAATGAAATGTAACCATTTCGAAGAAGCTGTTGAATGCAATTTACTGAAAGTGAATTCTTGATTGTCGATAAACAGATAGCGTCGTTGAGACGGCTTTGTATGCTTTTCAATGGCTGAACCGAACGTACCTGAAATCAAATGACCGACATTTTGACGTATTGCCAATACGTTATTCTGATATTCAGTCAAGATAATACACTGTATCCTCAATTGATGTTAACCGTAGATTTCAGAACCTAGAAGGATTAATTTGGAAGCTCATCTCAGGTTTTGTTTGAATCGAATAATTATTGAAAATTGAAAAAAAATTCGTTCTGTCAAGTTGTGTTGAAACAGCATATATATTTTTGCGGATACAGCAAATCCTTTTTTTCTGTGCTCAAAAAAACTGTCATGCAGATGAGACTTTCAAATACATATTTCAAGTGAAAGTTGCCGAGTATTTATTGTTATGACTACAATTTTATCTTCCAATCAAATAAAAAGTGTGCCATGTACAGTTTTAATTGTCTCTCAAAAGAGCTATATATATCTACACGTGAAAATGCGAGCCCAACACAAAACGTGAAGCGGTTTAATTTGTTAATTAATATCGTTAGCTGAAAATTAAATGTAACGAGCGAAAATGAAGAGAGTTAACATGTTCCCACTAGCGCAAGAGACGAAAATAACGTGGTATAATTGTTGAATTTTCACGGTATTTGCGTTTGTTTTTACATTACATATTAATTTTTTTCGCATTCATAAAACTGTACTCTCAATAATATTAACTATTGGCTTGTTACCAATATTACTGACTGTGTGATTTATTATCAAAAATACTGATTTTTTGAATAATTTTAGATACCATGTGATTTCTCATCCAATAACACACCTTACCAAAAAAAAAACAAATTAACTTTATTGTAGTAAATAGTAATGATGAAAAATAAAACTACAGTAAATCCTACTAAAAAATTTTGGAATTGCATGAAAAAAATCACAACTACAAATCAGGTCGACTATTTGAAAATAGTAAAATGTGCAAAGACACGTTATCACTGCTGCCTTTTTATGGGTAACTACGACTTTCTCTCAGTAAACTATAAAATTTGCAAAGTCAACAAGGAATGAGAAAGTATTGGTCATAATATTTTACAATATTAAAATTTCATTACTCGATGTAAATTTCTTTTCCTCAGTAAACTGAAAATGGAAGTCTTTTCTTCTATTAACCGAAATGCCCATAAATGAATTTTCTTGACGAGAAAGCTTTGCGCACGCCTTTTCCTGCTTTCCACTGAATTGTGGATTCCTAATCCAGAAATTTCTTTATCTCAGTTGTTTCATCAAAGAAGACAAATAGTGACAAAAAAAATTTAATCAGGTTTCGCGCTATTTGCAGGACTCTCTTTTTCCTGCGGTAAGCTGGGTTTCGAATAACGCTACAAAACGAGCGTCCCGACTCTATAAATCTGTCTTCTTCGCGCGCACAAAAGAAAGAAAAAACTATACCTTGGGTAAATGCAAAACTTCCTCGCATAGAGAAGAAAGTTCCGGGTAATTTTTTTTTGGATCGATCTGTTCTAGATTTATGGAGCAGCTAACGGACAGGGATTTTCAGAAGATTAGGTGAAATTAAGACATTCTCTTGAGCGTTTGAACTCATAGCGAGGAAGAGTTGCTACAGCATTTCGCTATCTTTCTCGTAAAAAATTGGAGAGCCGGAAAATTCACTTTTCTTTGTACATTGAAAGAACTAGTTTGAACCCTTAAAAATAGTTTAAAAATTGCAGACGGTTGACCAGAACTTTTCTGGGAAACTGAATCATCAATCATTTTACTATCACTGCGAAAAACTCTCGTCGAAAAATGATGAAGCAAGTGCAAGAATGCACTCAAGTGTGCTGCAACTTTTTTAGTGTCCTACAACGAGAAGCGCGGCTTTGTCGTAATACAGAGCTGTCCTGAAAAAGCCACAGCCACTTTTTGTGTAAACGCGAAAGGAGAAGAAAAACTACCTTGTATGCTTTTCATAGAGAAAACACATTGCTTCAGCTATTACGACTTTGAGTATATAAATACCTAACTGGCTAAGTGAAAATTCAGTGCAGTTATTGCGAACCAATTATTATTTACAATTTTGAATTCACGATATTAGGTTTGCTGTCAAGTTCATTGAGGGATTATGTTTCATAATAAACTGGCTTGATACATAGTTTTAAAAGATAAGAAAAATAACTGAGAGAAAAATATCGTGTGTATGTTGAAAAAATCACGAAAAATACAAAAAATACGTAATCAAAAGACACTATGAATTCTCAGAGATTAAAAAAAGTTGAATAGCTCAACTCGTATCAGAGCCAACATATTTTACAATGCAATTCACATTTACTAGCCTTTTAAATTATTTATTGCAGTTTTTTCAATGGTCATGTCTTGTAATCGAGAAGTTTTTTTTTTCTGAATAACTGAATTTCTCATGCTAACTACAATCCTTATGAAAACTTTATCCAAAATTCCCTATAAGATTCAAATTCCTTATAAAATAACTTTATTAAATCCTGACAAGTGTTTTGCATCCTAATAAAGTTTTGACAAAAAACTTTACAAGAATATTTTTACCTGTACAATTCGCAATGAAAAACTTGTATGACATTTTAACAAAGATATTTATAAGGTTTGGAGTTGGTAACTTCTCTTATTTTTCACATTTCCTTACATATTTTTATAGCTTCCTGATGTTTTTCGTGCGTTTCTTAAGTTTTCTATGTATTTTCTACTCTCATAACATTTCTGCAGTTTTTCACGAACTTTTCCTTTTCTGCATTTTTCTGTAAAATTTATGAACATTCGAAGTTATAAAAAATGTATGATTCTTGAAGCACATTTTATTAAACAAAAGATGACTCGTTGAATATAATAGTATATTAATATCAAGATAGACAGACAATGAATAATTTTATAGTTTACGTCCCCGATTTGAGGCTCTGAAAATAACTAAACGAGATCCGAATCCATGAATATTAAAATAAAGCCGGGACATAAAATTTTAATTCTCGTTCCATAAATTCACTCTAAGTGGCTTTTAAATTTTTTATTTGATTAAAATATTCTGACATCACGATAAATCTCAGTTTGAAAAATCGCACATTTTTTGTAATATTTTTGAAAATGATGAAACTCCATGGACAAATTTTTCATAAAATTATAAAATTTCAAATAAAATATTTTTCGTATAATAATTTTCATCAAATTTAAAAATTGTTTATAAGGTGTTATTAGTTTGATATTTTTTTCTAAATTTATACATTTGTAACATTTTTGAACATCTATTTCGAATCGAACACTTTGAAAGTTTTTAGCAGTTTTTTTTCAAACAACTTTTTCCAATACTTTAAAATTTTGGAATATTGAATAGTTCTTCACTCAACTCAAAAAATTTTAATATTTAAGAAACCTGCAGTCTTCAACTATAAAGCTGTCAGAGCTGTTGTAAAATTGTTGAAAAATGTTCATAAGAATTAAAAACTTCAAATTTTTCTTAGTATTTCAGAATTTCGAATTTCTCTAAAGTACGTAGTAATTATTCTATGCATACCGAGATCACACATGAATAATGCTTGGCAAGGTAACGATGAAAACGTTGACGTTGCGAGAGACGTAGCAAAACTGTGTAACTTGCAGTTTCCGTTTAGCTGCCAATTCACGCCGGCGCCAAAGGTTCAACCTAGTTGGGTCAAAGAGCAGTAATTTTCGATATGTGCACAATTATTAATTAATGGAGAATAATGGGCGATTTATCAGAAACGTGAGAATTATAGTATGAACCGAATACGAGTTTCGGAAAGCGTGTTTACGTAACAGAATCAGGGTATTAAAAGTATTATTCTTCTTTTTACGGAAGAATACGCTTTCCTTGAATGCTGCGAATTGGAGTTATTTTTTCATATTACATAATATTTTAAAAATTTGATACAAGTTATCCAAGTCGAAATTTCATCTTGAATTTCAATTTATTTCCCAGTCAACATTCGCAATTCGCAGGTAAAAATGTTGAAAAATACTGATTTCGACGTATTTCACCTTAATTTCATCTTCAAATCGTGTTTTCCAACTTTATTATACTTTTCAGGTACATCTTAATAAATGTTGTAGTGTTATTTCAAAACTAGTTTAGAGTTATCGCTTACGGCTATTTTTTCACAATTTCATTAACTTTTGATTTATTATTTTCAATTGGTTGAATCAATACCCATTATTTCTTTTAATGTATTGATTTCTCATTTTTTTTATTTATTTAATAATGCATCAAATTAGATAACAAATTTTCATCTCTTAATTTATGAATGAGAAACACTGAATTCAAATGATGAGAACACAAATCATCATTGATTAAACGAATGTATACATTTAAAATAATTTCGTGTTACAAAATACACAAAGTTTTAAAAATTCCTGTATCTAAAATTTCAGAATACCAAATTTTTTTGAACTTAGAATTGTAAATTTCTCATTGATCGCATAACTTTTGTTATATTATTGAATCATTGTCTTTTATGCTTAAATGTTGTCGAAAACTCAATTTGAAAAATCGTCAGACAAAAATAATAAAATTGAATATTAGGAACAATATTTTCATCAAAATAATAATGCTACAATAAAATTAATTTTAATAATCAAACTGAGGTATGTACTGCAATATTCTTAATTTTTTAATCCATTTAAAAATGTTATTGATAATTCCAATGATATCAACCAATTGTCAATTTAAAATCTTGTTAGCGAAGACGAGTGAAGAGTGAAGATAAGAAAAGGGGGAAATAATATCAAGCTTCAACCTCATTTCACTTGTAAAACAAGAAAAAACGCTAATAACTACATATTTTGGGATGAAAATGAAGTTGAAAATGCACTCAAAGAATTTGAAAGGAATACGAGCTTTCGACTCAGGATTAACCTGAAAATGAAAAAAGATGTTACTCCAAAATATCCAGGTTGTGCAGTAGAAAAATTGTAGTTATACTTAATACAAACTCAGAATATTTAATCTAGAGAACTCATGAACGTACAAAATTATGCAAAGATTAGATTCCCTATCAGCTCTGCTGAAGCATTATTATGCTATTCTTATACGACATTGTACTGCATTGTACGATACTCTGTTATGTGTCATATTACTCGTTATAAGTGCGAGGAAATATGATAAAAAACACCTTAGATGTTATTGATAATACATTAAAGGACTATTAAAATCATATTCTGTAACAATTTAAAGAAAAATGTCTCTGTAATAAACAGAAAATATGCGCAATAAAAAAATCGATAATAATGCTTAAACAGTTTGACTTTGATAAATAAATGCATTAAAATCGTTTATACATGATTTTAAATACTGATAGAAAACACCTTCTACGTGGACAATGTTATTTACGCTTTATCACATCTTTTATTAACATATTATTCATCGTCAAAATGAGAACGATGAGAACCACTGTGAGCACTGAGCAAGATCAGCAGCTGTCAGCGACATCAGCTCATTATGCTCAGTCGGTGGTGGTGGTCGCGACGCTGACAGCTATATAGGCTGTGGCTGGGCTGTGGCTGCTGAACTGACCAAACCAAACCTTACACAGGTAGCGGCCATCTTGACAACAGTGCTCCTCAACTGAATCGAGT
>JAPYZL010130923.1:0-10189 GCA_030522825.1 Platygaster orseoliae
ACTTTCGTCGTCCCGAGAACGTGCGGTTTTTAATAAACGTCGCAGTTATAGTGGTAACACATGAATATTGCTAGTATTGTATGCATGAGCTCTGTAGGCCAGTAGGCCCATACCTTACTAACGGCTGGTAAATCATTCAATTTTTTGGACTTAAAAAGCCAGTGCACGACATTACCCCCTGCACGACATTACCCCCTTCTACTCTATATATTATATTTTTAAAATATTTTTTAGAAGATTAAAAATTGAAGAATGAAATTCGAATTAAATAATATAAAAAATATTATCGAAATTTATAAAGAAAATTATTATTTATATATTTAATTATTTTAGATTTTTTTCATTATTTTTATAATTTTTATATTTTATTTTAATAATTCACGTAAATATTTATTTAATTATTTGAATAAATTAATTATATATTTATTTATTTTTTATTTATTTATGATTTTTTATTACACTGGTTTTCAAAAATATTTTTATCCGAACAATGTTATCATTCTAAGCTGAAATTCATCTTTTACCCGCAGAAAAACATCAAAAGAATGTATTCGCAATTGACCGTTCCTAGGCCATTTGTCACGATCCGGAAAAATGATAAGTAGCGTTTAGTCTCAAGCGTTACACGCTATCGTGTTTTTCATTCCTTATCATTCACTTTGGATAATCATCAGTCTGTTATTTGTGAATCTATAAATATTGCTAAGTTTTCTGATGATTAATTTCATTAGGAATCTAATTTTTTGACTGAATCTGTAATTTTTTAATAAAGCACCCATCATCCCTACTTCGAAAAATTCTATTGGATTGCCAGTTGGAATTTAATTGGAAATCTAATCGGAAAAATGATCAGTGTTTCAATTGGGAGAGCAAATTGGCTAATACAATTATATGAATTAAAGAAGAGTACGAACTGGAATTTTCGTAGTATACATGTAACAGTGTAGATGAACTGAAAATGAAGAAATCTCGTCAAAAACTGTTTAAAAAACACTCAAAAACTTTTAATAGGGGTGCATAATTTTGCTTATTTTCATGAAAATCCAAATCTTTTGGCGGGCATTGAACACTAACTTGCAAAAGTGTCATTTTCAATACTGGTATCGGGCAAAGGAAGGTTGGTGGGAGGCAGCGATTGCCAAGACCATTGGCACTCGACGACCGGATTGAGAGTCCTGCACGGTAGCAGAACCGAGGACCCGATTTCGATCTCTTGGTTCTGTGGCGTGTCCGTGAATTCAACCGGAACTGGCGTCGCTTTTGTCCCCGGGAGCACATCATCCATCGAATGACCTTCCGGCATCTCGGACGTCGCCATTTCAGTCACGGTGCTTACATCATTTATTGCGATCGTATCGTTGCCCGGCTGCTCCTCAACAGCAACACCTGCAACCAAAACCAAGCATGTATATTAATACACTTTTTTCGCGATTTCCGTGTCGATTCGTCATTATAGGTCGCTTTGCCCTACTGAAAAAATCCAATTGGATTTATAATCGAAAAAACAATTGGGAAAATGGTCATTTTTCCAATTGGATTCCCAGTTGGAAATCTAACAAGATTTCCAGTTGATATTCCAAGTGGATTTCCAGTCAGATATCCAACAAGACTTCTAGTTGAAATCCAACAAAATTTCCAGTTAAAATTCTAAGTAGATTTCCAGTTGAAATTCCAAGTTGATTTCCAGTAAGAAATCCAACAAGATTTCCAAATGAAATTCCAAGTGGATTTCCAGTTGAAATTCCGAATGGATTTCCAGTTGGAAACGATAGTGGATTTCTTTTAGGAAAAATTGAATGAAATTCTAGTAGAAAAATCAATTGGATTTCCAGTTGGATATCTAACAAGATTTCCAGTTGAAATCCAACCAGATTTCGAGTTGAAAATTCGAGTAGATTTCCAGTTGGAAATCCAGGTAGATTTTCAGTTGGAAATCCAACAAGTTTTTCAGTTGGAAATTCAACAAGATTTCCAGCTGAAAATGCTAGTAGATTTCTTTTAGAAAAAATGTAATGAAACTCTAGTAGAAAAACCAATTCGATTTCCACTTAGAAATCCAACAAGATTTTCAGTTGGAAACCCAACAAGGGTTCCAGTTGTAAATCCAAGTGGATTTCCAGTTGTGGATTTCCAGTTGGAAATCTAACAAGATTTCTAGTTGAAATGTAACCAGATTTTTAATTGGAAATCCAATTAGATTTCCAGTTGAAATCCAACCAGATTTCCATTTGGGAATCAAAGTAGATTTCCAGTTGGCAATCCAACAAGATTTCCAGTTGGAAATCCAAGTTAATTTATAGTCGAAAATCCAAGGGGATTTATAGTTGAAAATCGAACAAGATTTACCGTTGGAAATCCAATTGAATTTCTCTTGAAGAAACTTAAATAAAAATTCAGTTGAAGAACCCAATAGATTTCCAAGTTGAAATTTTGTTGGATATCCAACTGGAAATATATGTGGATTACTAATTCAACTAGCCAGTTGGCTTGCCCAAATAGGAAACTGACTATTTATCCAATTGGATTCCAACTGGAAATCTAATTTAATTTTTTCAGTAGAGTTTCTTGTTAAATATTCAACAAGATTTTCATTTGGAAATCCAATCATGAATCCACTTGGGTTTTCAACTGTAATTTCATGTAGGTTTCCCGAAAAGAAATCTAATTGGACCAACAGAATTTCCAATTGGAATACAAGTGGATTTCTTTAAGGAAAACTTAAATGTGATTCCAGTTGAAAATCCTTTTTTTTCTCTCGGAAAAAAATTTCCTCTCGAAAATCCAACAAGAATTTCCACTTGGAAATTCAACAGGATTTTCAGTTGGAAATCCATGAGCATTTTTTTTAGGAAAACTTAAATGTAATTGCAGTTGAGAATCCAATTGGGTTTCCACTTAGAAATCCAAGTGGGTTCCCAACTAGAATTACATTCAATTTTTTTGGATTTCCAACTAGAAATCTTGTTGAATTTCCAACTGGAAAACTACTTGAATTTCCAACGTAATTTCTTGTTAGATTTCCAACTGGAAATATACTTGGACTTCCAACTGGAAATCTTGTTAGATTTCCAACTGGAAATCCTTTCGAAATTTCCACTAGAAATCCACTTGGAATTTCATTTGGAAATCTTGTTGGATTTCCAACTGGAATTCTTGCTGAATTGTCAACTGGAAATCCAATTAGATTTTAAACTAAAATTACGTTCAAGTTTTTCTAAAAGAAATCTACTTGGATTTCCAATTTGAAGTCTTGTTAGATTTCCAAATGTAAAAATATACTTAGGTTTCCAACTGAAAATCTTGTTAGATTTCCAACTGGAATTCTTGTTGGATTTCCAACTGGAATTCTTGCTGGATTTTCAACTGGAAATCCAATTGGACTTTCAACTGGAATTGCATTTAAGTTTTTCTAAAAGAAATTTACTTGGATTTCCAACTGAAAATCTTGTAGAATTTCCAACTGGAAGTGTTGTTGGATTTTCAACTGGAAATCTAATTGGATTTCAAACTTAAATTACATTGAAGTTTTTCTAAAAGAAATATACTTGGATTTCCAACTAAAATCTTGTTGAATTTCCAACTGGAAATCTTGATGAATTTCCAGCTGGAAATCTACTTGGATTTACAACTTTATGTCTTGTTAGATTTCCAACTGAAAATATACTTAGATTTCCAACTGAAAATCTTGTTGGATTTCCAACTGGAATTCTTTTTGGATTTTCAACTGGAATTCTTGCTGGATTTCCAACTGGAAATCCAATTGGACCTTCAACTGGAATCGCATTAAAGTTTTTCTAAAAGAAATCTACTTGGATTTCCAACTGAAAATCTTGTAGAATTTCCAACTGGAAATCTACTTGGATTTCCAACTGGAAATCTTGTTAGATTTCCAACTGAAAATCTTGTTGGATTTCCAACTGAAATTCTCGCTGGATTTTCAACTGGAAATCCAATTGGTTTTTCAACTGGAATAACATTTAAATTTTTCTAAAAGAAATCTACTTTGATTTCCAACTGGAAATCTTGTTGGATTTACAACAGGAAATTCAATAAGAATACTGACCTTTTATCCAATAGGAAATCCAGTTGGAAATCCAAGTATGTTACCAGTTGGAAATCCAACAAGTTATAATGTATGCTTCCCGGGGCTAGAACTAGCTTAGCTTACCTACTGGACACTTTTTAAAAATAGTACCATGGTAAGCCATAAGTAGTTTCACTTTGTGAAACTTTTTTGTTCGCGTACGGTTTATGTTTAATAATATATGATATCAAAAAGTATTATTATACTATCCATATCACATCATAACATTTTGTGGACTATTCTCACAAAATTCCGAAAACTTGGAATTCCCTCGACTTTTCAACGCTTTAGTATCGCTCTAATTCAGTTAGATGTGTAATTTGACGCGCGTCATGCCAGCAATTAGGATACAGAAGAAACTACCTCAGGCTCGCGTTATGTAGGACATTGGGCAGGAAGTCACGTACGCAATCGCCTTGCGCGGTTCGTCACCGTAGGCAGACGAGCGTGCACTTTCTTGCTGTGCACTTTTAAAGAGCAGTACAATTACAATAAATCGTCGAGGTATAGCCAGACTTTCGTCTGCAACTTGGGTAATTGAAATCAAAGAATCGTTATTCCGTGCGATTCGAGGTCTAGCCCCCGAGCCCGTCCCAAGGAATTGGATTCATGGTCGCTGACACTGAAAGGTCGCGCGACTCAATCCTATCGATTGCCGCTGCGATATGTAACAAGTTTCGGGAGTTAATTGAAGAAATAGAGATTTACGACTGCTGCAGGACACTACCTCGGAGACATTCGAATATCGACGATAAATTTGGCTTTGTCATTCTTGATAGAGCAATGTTCTGACTCGTGATTTCAACAACATTCTAGATAGTGTTGAAAATAGTTTATTAGACTTTCCTTACTTTTTAAGTACAATTTTTTTCTTCATTTTATGAACAAACGAAAATCCTTTAACTTAATTAAATTAAGTTTCGCAAAGTGAAACTTATAATGTACTGCCATAGTTAGAGAACTTCAAGAATCCCGAAAATTTCGAGTAGTACTTTCATCATGCTGAGATATCGATTTTCGTCTAACTTTTTTGAAGCATGAAACGTAGATGAAAATGTTTGAATTTTCAAAGCAACGCTTCACTTCCCATAAATCCGATCATTACGTAGACCCGAGATGTCGCGTCTCGAGAAAAAAATGTCAAACGTTTTCGAGTCACACGTGCACTACATTTTTGTCCGTGAATTTTCATTGTCATCGAATCTTTAACAGCTTCAACAATTTCTAGAAATGAATCACTTGGTCGACAGAAAGGTCCAGTTGTGCTCGCAAAGTTATTTTTAACGACACTCGTATTTTATTGACTGATTCCAATCTTTCATGTACAAGGTGACATCAATTTGAAGACACTTGAGAAAAAAAGGATTCCTTATGAGATTCTGAGGTGGTTTTTTCTTAAAAATTTTATCGAAGGAGTGATTGAGAATTTAGGTAAGATAATTGAAGCTTGTGAGTTCAATTCTTCGGTCAATTGTGCATTCAAAAACATAGATTAATAATTTGTCAATCAGATTTCAAACAACTTAATTTTTCGTTAACATTTATGAATGTTTATTATTAATTTTCATGATTGAGAATGAATTTTTTTGGCTACCAAAAAAACGTTCGTGAAAGCCAGAGAATAATTATAGTAAGTGATAAGTGATAAAATTCTAATATCACTTAAGCCAAAAAGAGCAATAGCCGAACTTGTTACATTAAGAATATGGGTTGGATGAAAACTGACAAAGTTTTATGTCTCGGAGATTGGGAAAATTTAGATATATTAATGAGATTTCATAAATCACGCTAATTAAAAAACATCCTATACGTTTCGTGTTGATCACAACAACAAAATTTCTAGAGTGCGCAAACGATTTTTATGGTGAAACAGCTTTTTTCATGAAAACGAATTTTCGGTTGACAAACATGAAATATAATAAAAAATAAAATTTGCGAATTTTTCCAAATTACACATGTATGTTGAGGTTATTATTTCGTTATTATTATGTTAAAACAGCGGGAGCGCTCGACCTAGTAAGTAAGGGAGGGGGCGTAACGCGAAGATCCGATCAAAAGGAAGACGAAAACGAAATATTTCAATAAACTTTTTTCAATAAACTTTTTTTTTAACTCACCATAACTCTGGAACTACGTATTAGAATTGAATGAAATTTGGACACATGACCCTTCTTACTTTACCGATGCTCTCAAAAAGCAGAAAAACCCATTAACGTTATTTATTTATTGTTGAAATAACAATAAACAATGATATTAAATATTAACCCAAAACCTCGAGATTTTCAAAACTTTTATTCACAAGTTTTTTTTATTATAGAGCAAAGAAGTCTCCATAAAAATTCCATGTTGATTGCATTATTATTATAGCCACAGTATGAATAAATCAATGACCGCGCCGAGTTAAAATACAGGATGTTTCAGTCATGGCGGATAAAAAAAACCATGTATTCCTCGTGAAATTCTAAGGCGATTTTTCCTTTGCCATTTTTTACAAAACTCAAAAACAAAAAAGTTATTTAAGTTTGAAATTTAAATAAGAACTGCTCTACCTCGATAAGTGGGGATAAAAATCAGGTACCAAAATTTACCTAAATTTTCTTCATATTTTTCTGAGTCGAAAAGTTCTTTGCCACTTTTCACAAAACTCAAAATGAAAAAAGATATCCGAGTTTGAAATCTGAAAAATCTGATTGGTCTAAACTTCTAACTCGAATATCTTTTTTCATTTTGAGTTTTGTGGAAAGTGACAAAGGACTTTTCAACTCAGAAAAATATGTATAAAATTTGGTTAAAGTTCAGTCCGTGGTTTTTATCCCCACTCTTCAAAAAAGTGCATTTATTGTTTAAATTTCAAACTTGAACAACTTTTTTGATTTTGAGTTTTGTAAAAAATGGCAAAGGAAAAATCGTCTTAGAATTTCATGAGGAATACATGGTTTTATCCGCCATGACTGAAACACCCTGTATATATAAATAATAATGCCAATGAATTTTTCTGTACTTCAGGAGCATCGCTAAAGTAAGAAAAATTATGTGTCCAAATTTCATTTCATTCCAATGTCTAGTTCCAGAGTTTCGTTTTCGTCTTCCTTTTGATCGGATCTTCGCGTTACACCCCCTTACTTACTAGGTCAAGCGCTCCCGCTGTAAAAACTGACCATTTTTCCAACTAGGAATTCAATTATTCAATCGGATTTTTTCAGTAGAGTAGCAACAGTTTTTTTATGTTAAAAAAATTAATAAGTTAACTTGCAATGAAACTTTTGATTCAGATGGATGCAAAGAAACTAAGGCTTGTAAACGATATCAACAATCGCGACTTGTCACTGTTACGTTGAACTGCAACTTAGCACGTCATTGTTTTTGAATTGAATTCCGTATTACTCATTTATGTTACTGGTACGAAAAAAAACTTATAAGTGGTGTCATATTTATTTTAGCCGATGCCTGTACCAGAGCATTGAAAAGTACGAGCTGAGTCGTTCGCGAAATTCGCCCAACATTTATTACGTAAATTATGACATTGTTCCTATTGTGTTTTTGCTATCTGTGAAATGAAAGAAAAATTCGCGTCGCATTTTTGTTACCGAGATGATTTTTTCTAAAGCTGCATGCCATTTTTTTTGTATTTGAAACGACAAAAATATTGATTGGTATTCTACAAAGAACAACATTACTCATCAACGTTCTTATACGTAACAAAGAGTGTTCTAAGTATATTTCAAATACAAGTATATTTTATAACTTTGGTTTGTTCTTTACACTTTGTATCGATAATGATAGTTTTCTACTGGAAATATATAATGAAGAACCGATTTTTGTTGGTTTTGAAATATAATAAATATTATTAATTATTTTTGACGAAATATGTTTCGTCATTAATACTGAAATAAATAAAATTTTTTTTTTCAAAATTTCAATAATGTTAAAAAAATGCTACAAAAAACTATTTTTAACATGTTTTTCTGCCTACACCCCTGGTGTGAAATTAAACTTTCGAAAAAAGATAAGTCTCGAGACGTGATTAATAAATCCTTCAATTACTCCGATTAAGCATTAAAATATACAAATGCATGCATAAATAAAGCCTCACGAGAATTGTAAAAACAATCGCTCATGACGTAAAATCGAAAGAATTTTCATTCCCAAGTTTTATTCAGGTAAATCATCCTTGACATTTTATGAAACGTCAATTTTCAATACAAACGTGAAGCATATGAGACAATGACTATTATAACTTTAAAAAATAAGTACTCGTTGGTCAAATACTGAGAAAATCGTACGGACCCTGGTATAATACTCTTCAAGTACGACTCATCACACGGAATAAAAATTTCTTCTGAAGATTGACATGATAATAAACAAAAAAAGAAAATACGGAGGCTTGAAGTAATATCACGACATTAAAAATTATATTAATTTTAGACACTGGATATGCAATCAGATATTGTTAGTGTTCTAAATTTATAACAGATCTACGAAAAAATGTGAATTGTAAGAAAAATTCTTACGAGTTTAAAAAAAATCCACAAGGAACAGTTTAGTAGTATAGCCATGCGGATTCTAGCGCAGGGACAAGGGCGTAGCCAGGATTCCTATTATGGAGGAGGGTGGGGGGAGATTTTTGTCATCAACGGAATTACAAAACGACATCATTTATTCATGTCTTATTATGTCAAAATATATATGACTAATATTATCATAATAATATGACCTATTATTATAATAAGAATTTGATGAACCAAATTGAAATTCAATATAAGAAATTGCAATACCAATTTTGAGAAAATAATCTAAATCTAAAGAAATTCCATAAGAATCTATAAATTTTCAAACTTGGAAATCAAGTAGTAAAAAATTAAGACAGAAATTCATAAAAATACTAGAGAATCTTTTGTCATACAATTTCTAAAAAATACTAAAAGTTATTGAATTCTGTGAAAAAATTGCGTTTTTGAAAAATATAATAACAATTGTTTAAACTTGGAAGGAATTTTTTCCGAAACTCAATCATAATAAAATATAAAACCAAATATTTCCTATAAGGAAACGTGGGTAAATTTTTTTTTAATAGTGATTTATAAAAAAAGACTTAAATCTACGAAAATTTTATAAGAACCTTTAAACTTTAAAACTTGAAAATGGAGTTTCTAAAGGAACTACGACAGAAATTTATAAAAATACCAGAAAACCTTTTAATTCGTAAAATTTCTGAAAAATACCAAAAGTTATTGAATTCTGTATAAGAACTGCGTTTTTGAAAAATCTGCACAAATGGCATGAATGTACAAAAATACTAGAAGACAATAAAAAAATTTATAAATTCTAAAAACAAAAGAAAATTCAAGAGATACATAAAAAATACTTCAAATTAACTAAGACCCAGTTATCCTTAAAATGACTCGGAAAGCATTCTCTTTTTGTCCTTCTTCCTCTCATTTACTTGCCATTCTATGCATCTCTCTCCTACTACAGTAGCTTCCGAGTCGTCTTAAAATCGATGATATTGGCAAAAATCTATCGATATTTGCATTCTACAGCAAATAATTTTTACAGTTGATTTATAGATATCTACGAAAATACTAGAAATCCAAAAAATTACTTCAAAATCCTTTTGATTACCGTAAATAAACAAAAATGCGAGAAATACTGTAAAATCTTTTAATATTCAAAATCTATGTGAAGAAAATTTTCTTAACAATATTATTTCACGAAAAAAAGACGGAACAGATAATGAAAAAAAAATTCATGAAAATAACAATAATAATAAAAAAAATTAGTGAAATTCAAAACAAGTCCAGAATTTTCAGTTTTTGTAACTCAGAATAATAATTATTATAACTTGAGAAGAATTTTTCCCGAAAGGAAATTATATTCATTAATATTGACTATACAATATAACTTAACATTTTTAAATCAATAAAAACGTTAAATATTGCTAACAATGATTAATAATAAATAATAAATAATATGGCCAACAAGACAATTTCAATACTATAGCATATTAACCCTGACAACCTAAATGCTACGCTAATGCAACGCTATTCCGTAGCACTTTCCGTTGCACTTTTTAACTCGTAATAAATATGTTTTGAAACAGCTCAC
>JAPYZL010130961.1:0-14962 GCA_030522825.1 Platygaster orseoliae
AAAGTGCATTTATTGTTTAAATTTCAAACTTGAATAACTTTTTTGTTTTTGAGTTTTATGAAAAGTGGCAGAGGACTTTTCGATTCAGAAAAATATGAACAAAATTTGGTTAAAATATTATACTGTCAAACTGGACCACCCTGTATATACAATAAATGGTATTTTAAATTCAATTCTCTATGGAAGAAAAATTTTTTCCGACTTTCAATCGTTCAACATCAAATTGATTATTTTAGAACTATCCCCTCGTTTTGCAGTTAAATAATGTTTCAGAACTTTTATATTACAAAAGTATCATATTTTTATAACTGCCAGAGAATGTAGTAAACTGCATTCATTGATGCAAATTTACCGTTACTACTTCTCGAATTGAAAATTTTGTTCAATTTTACTCGATAAATGAAATAAGAGGATTACCGAAAAACATCCTCGTGAATGCATATGTTCATATTTTTTTTTTCCATTTATTCGAACGCAACACAATAAAATATACTTCAATAAATTTACATTTCGATAGATGAAAATTTTCCTTTAAAAATTTTAACTTTTGGTCTTCAAAATTAGAAAAAAAAGTTTCAGAAAAGAAAGGCACTGAAAATTAAAACTTAGTGAAGAAAATTGCTATTTGTCGGAATATAAATTTATCAAAATACATTTGATTGTATTGTGTTGAAATAAAAACAAAAATTATTACACATAACCGAAAATATGAAAATATTGCTTGGAATCCTCTTTTTTTATTGATCGAGTAAAATCAAACAATACTTTCAATTCAATAAGTAATTATGGTAAACTTGCATCAATTAATGTAGTCTACTGCATTCTCTGGCAGTTATAAAATTTTACCTAAAATTTTTATGGTGGAACAGTTCTGATATGTATATGTCGCTTTAAAAAGCTTAAACTACTGTGAAAATTGTGTTCTTCAAATCGAATCGGTCTTAATTTATGATTATTTTATATAATCAAAAACAAAAAATAACTGCCTCTTTTCCTTCTCCTTCCCCACTGTAGGAAACCACGAATAAACCCAAAAAATATCCCGTACTTTTCATCATATTCAGAAAATTTGATTGCGAAATTTTGAGTGATGTGCGTTATTTAAATGCTTAAAACCTTACATAAATGCGTAATGGAAGAAAAATTCACGAACTAACACGTTTCATGTCTAACACGAAAATACTGGGGAAAGGGGATATTGTCAAAGCCTTGAATGCCAGGGGACTGGACCACGCAGCGCGCGCATACGCACATGTACGCAATACATGCTCGAATTCATATCACTATCGTCAAATATTTCTTGGAATCCAAGTGGCAAAAGATGTGGAACTGGACGCTTATGATTTTTATATAATAATTATGAATTTTTCGCGGCTTTTTGAGTCTTGAATCAATGTTCATTTTATTAATTTATTATGCCGAAACATTTTAAGGATACCCAATTGTACAATCTCGGCTCCATTAAAAGGTTGTTAGGTAAAATCGAATCAGTGTCGTCTGCTAACGAACATTTTTCTGTAAGTATTGCTACTGCAGTCGCTCTCACCTCTCGCAGACAACAGACTGCGATGATTACATCTTATAATATGAAAATTAACGAAATTGTTTAACTCGAAAAATAATACCGACAAACTAGTAAAAAAATTACCTGATTTTGTTGTTTTTAATTGTACGATCAAACGAGCCCGCCGAAGACGGGCGAAGTTCGATCGTAATTATATGAAACGTCTCGTTCGAAGATGATATTATTGAAAACATGTAGTACTGTTAAGTACGGCATTGACTTCACAACTTTTAGAGATTCAATTTTTTCTTCCTTGAACTATGTCTCACCTTATTTCACATGACAGGCGCGATCTTCATATCTTTTAGAGCTTAATATAATTTCACAGTGTTAACAGAAGACGATTATATGGGATCGAAGCGGATTTTCCTCCTTATTTTCTTTTCCTCTTTTTCTCCTTTACTTTTTCCGGGTGAGATAGGCCATTAATCATCTTCGAACGAGACGTTTCATATAATTACGATCGAACTTCGCCCGCCTTCGGTGGGCTCGTTTGATCGTACAATCATATTCACGTCTCGTTCTCGATGATATTATTGAAAACATGTAGATGTTTAGAGCATTCACTGTAAGAGTGTTTCTCCTTCTTTTTTTTTTAATTTCAAAATTCAAACATGTTATAATTCTATGTATCCCTTCTAAAAACAAACAATGCAAAACTCCCATCCATTTCACAAATTGGTCTATTGTAAGATTTCGCGAACGTCTTTGACCTTTCTGACCAACTTACAGTTCTTGTAATGGTACTTATATACATCCCTTTCGCGAACGCAGAAGACACTGACGCATGCTTAGCACTGTATGCACTAAACTGATTAACATCAATACCTGCTTTTTTCAATAAAGACTTAATACAATGACTAATGGTCTGAGTCCCTACTGCTCGGTGAGGACGGATCGTAGATACAAACAGGTTCCTAATATTTTCTGTTCTTACATCCTTCGTTCTATCTTGATAATGAATCAAAATCGATGCCACAAAAATCCTAGATCTATCTTCGAAAAAATGAATATTTAAAATTGGTTGAGTTTTCCCTCGTTCCGATGTCTTAATTAAGTCCGGAATTTTTATTTGCAATCCTGATTGAGATCTGTATATATTATCAATTTTGATTAACGATATCGTCTGAATTCTATGGGCTGTGATCAAAATTAGTAATGTTACGAGGATTTCGGAAATTTTTTTCAAAGATAGTTCTTGAATTTCATCCAAACTTTCAATGTAGCTCAAAACCTGTTCCGGGTCCCAAGTTGTATCATATTTCGGTCTTGTAGGACGTCTCTGATACACCTCCCTGAAGAATCGAGAAATGAGCGCATCTTTTGAAAATTTGGATTCTGTCAAAAGGGAAATTGCAGATTTTGTTGAATTAAGAGTTCCATAACTCGCACCTTCGTTAAACCTTAACGTCAAAAAATCTATTATATCCGAATTCTCAGGATGAAAAGGGTCAAAATCATTTCCTTTGGCATGATTCATCTCTTCAGGCATCCGGAGTATTGTTTGAGAGTCGATTCTCTAATTGAGTCTACCATGATTTCCACCTAATTCTCTCTGATTCCCTGCTTCAAAGAAGCTTTCCTGATAATTTCCCGGCCGCAAGAGACATCTTCTGAGCGATATGATGAATTTTTTGCCTGCAAGGAGATAATAAAAGTCCTGTTGAAGATCTGAAGATGATCGGTCTTTCAGACAAAAGCGACAAGAAAAGGGGGTACGACAACTGTGTTGGCCAGACTAGTACTATAATGACACCCGAAGCACGATCATTTACAATTTTACGCAAGGTTATAAAGTATAAAAATTTTCTCTTTCCCAAGAAATCGTAAAAACTTCTATTTTAATTGCATCTAGGTAACGTGTAGAATACCTCTCGCATTTTTTATTTATCCTAGTCGCAAATAGGTCAATCGAAAAAGGTCCAAATTCTCGTAGGATTTCTTTAAAAATACGGTGAAATAGTTCCCATTCCGTATCTACATTTGTAATTCTAGATGCCGCATCCGCATGAATATTCTCCCTCGAAGGAATGTAGGATGCAAGTATCCAAATTCTCCGCTCTTCACACCATTGCCAAACCTTGCGAGATAATTCACTTAAATGTAGATATTCTACTCCACCAGCCTTATTTACATATGCTATTGCCGTTGTATTATCAATACGTAATAAAATCTCACAATCAGTTAATGACGACGCATAGCATTTCAAAGCAAAAAACGCCGCGAGTAATTCTAAGTAATTGATATGAAAATCCCTTTCTCTCTCACTGCAAAAACCATGAGAAATCAGTCCGTTCGACTCAGCTTCCTATCCAGAATTGGATGCATCTGAACTTATAACTAACTTGTACCGTTGTGACCGTATCAATTTTTTCCCAATTTCTATATTTTTCCTCTACCAAGTTGAATCTTCCAATATTTTTTCATTTTTTTCCATGTAACCTTCAAAATCATTATTATTAATGAGTAAAGCTAACCACTTTTCCCTCTGAAGTCTTTTACAGTAAACATTTCCATATTCGATTCCAGGACAAGTCGCAACTAATACTCCTAATAAGTGAGCTACACTCCTGATCTTATATATCCCATGTAATTCGAACTGTTTTAATAAATCAAAAATCTGAGTTCTCTTTGTTTCCGTTAATTTTACTGAATATTCTTCTTAATCTAGAATGAATCCAAGATATTTGCATCGTCTGTCTGGATAAATACAACTTTTGTCATAATTTATAACGAAACTCATTTTTTCTAATAATTTTAATGTGAATTGTATATTACTTTTGTATATGTCCAAACTACTTCCGACACATAAAGATATATTACCGAAAGAAAACCTCGAGATCGTAAATAATTCGTAATTGGTTTCATTATTTTCGTAAAAACGTATGGATTAGTACATAACCCAAAAGGGAGGCAAGTAAACTGATATAATACTCCATCAAATCTGAACCTAAGAAATAATCTACTCTCTTCACAAACTGGTATGGGATAATAAGCGTCTTTTAAATCGATATTTCCCATAAATGCATTTGGGAACATTAAGCGTTTTGCTGATCTCAGGTCTTCCATTTTAAAATGTCTGGGTAAAATAAACTTATAAAGTTCTTTTAAACTGATTATGAATCTACTTGAACCATCTGACCTAACAACTAAAAAATAAGTGGATATAAATTGTTTTTCACTATCATCACATCTCTCAATAACCCCTTTGGATAATGATTTTTAAATTTCAGTTTCAATTTCCTTTTTCAGATCACCTGACCAAATTTGTTCCTTTGGTTCATACAATTGTATAGAACAATTTTCAAAAGGAATTCTGTATCCGCCCAAATAATTCAAAATTGTTATATCCTCTGTGAAAAATCTCCAAATATCTTTAAAATGAAAGAAGCACCCAGCAATTAAATTTACCCCACTTATTTCTTGTTTTGAGTTTGATTCAACGATTTTTTCGCACAGGTTGGGTTCTTGGGCATGAAGCTATTTGCGCTCGACTTGGATTTGTATCCCGTGTTCGTGAAGGTCTTCCTCTGGTAAAATCCGCCCACCCGATTGTTCGTGGGATATTGAGGGTGTTGAGGTGGGCTCCTCCAGTTTACTTGGTTTGCATTCTTAGGAAACGTCTTTTTGATATTTGAAACTTTCAGTAAAGTTGATGCTTTTTCGATGGTTTTTGCCTCCTTAACTTTATCTGTTAGAGTTTTCCCATATAAAAGTTCATCAGGAGTCGTGGTTTCTAATGTCGCTTTGATGTCTTTATCTAATGTCGGTGTTATAAAACTTCTTCTCGCTTTCGATTGTCAGTGGAAAATTGAGGAGAGTAATTTTCCTGCATCTCAGAGATATACCATGAGTTTTTGGAAATCAATTTCTTCTCCAGGATTTCCCATTCCCATTGAAATTGCTGCACCCAGGGCTTGAAGGGCAGAACCCGTAGAATTTTGTGTATCGAAAAAATGTTTGTCTCTTTTCTTGGCAATTTCATTCAAATGTCACTCCATTTCTGGGTTGACTTTAGGAGCCTCCGTGAAAAAAGATTCATCTCTGGGATATTTTTTCAAAAGTTCTTTTTCATCTTTATCTGATAACCCCTGAGACATCCATTTTTTCCACCATTTATGAATACCAAAGTGAGTTTTGAAATCATTTTTTGAAAACTCAGTTCCTTCCCCAATCAATTCCAGGAACTCTGGACCCAAGTCCTCGTCTTGAAAACCATTTTTCTCCAATGTTTTGGCCATTTCTTCGCTCGATTGATTAGATTCAACATCAATAGAATTTCCGTTTATTTCTTCACTCGTTTGGATTACTTCATTTTCCTCTAAAAAAGAAATATGAAGGTATGTTTTTTTTACCTGTATGGAGTTTAACATTTCCTTCAAATGTTCATATAGAATCGGGCTTTTTCGTGTGGAAAGTGCCCAAAACTCAGACTTGTATGGAGAATGGTTTTTTTTTTTTATAAAGGACTTATTATCTTGGGGTATTTTTGTCGCAGAAACAATATTTTCTTTCTCAGCAAATAATTTTGCGAGGTTACTTATTTGCGTCTGCAAATCTGCCAATTGCTGCGACGTTTTCTTCTTTTTCTCCGCTCGTTCTTTTGACCGAGAGCGAGATCGTTCTTTTATTTTTGATTGTCCCATGTTCAATATTTCTGTAGTCCTATTTATACTTAAAAAATTCGCCTTTTAATCTCTTAACATCTATCTGTCAATGTACAACAAAACAATATGAAGATCACGCCTGTCATGTGAAATAAGGTGAGACAAAGTTCAAGGAAGAAAAAATTGAATCTCTAAAAGTTGTGAAGTCAATGCCGTACTTAACAGTACTACATGTTTTCAATAATATCATCGAGAACGAGACGTGAATATAATTAGAAAAAAATTTACTTGTTTGAGAAAAAGAAAATATGATGGAAATGATCGGTACGTGAAAAAATCAATTACATCTGGCAACCATCTCCGCTTTACCTCCACTCTGAACATCGCCAATGTATAAACGATGGAATTAATAAAAAAATCTGATTCAAATTATATGATTGCAAAAAACCTTGTCATAAAGTGAGATACAAAGTAAAAAAAAATATCTTTAATAATCGCGCTTAGCACGCAAATTGAATTCTCTTTTTACATACAATATGCAAATTTAACATAATGCAATAATATATTTTTAGTAAAACTTAGCAAAACAAGAAGCTGTAGAAAGAGGAGTCACTAGCTATCTTGCTGTGTACCTATTAATAGAGTCTTCTACTTTTTTCCTTTCAACAAATCGATTTTTTCTTTAACGCATATTTTTTATCTGTCAGACATAAGAAAGACGCTGTTTATTAGATTTAATTAAATTCGTCATAGTTTTAGTGCTACATATATTTTAGTCTTTGAGTATGAAACGCTATATACAATAAAACGTAGATTGATGAATTTGAATTGCTTCAAAACACAAAAATGCTTCATGAACATCAATTTTTGGTACATTTCTTTTCTAAAAAACATTTGTTTATAGTTTTAAACACCAAAAATTTAATTTGATGAAAGAAAATCTTCATTCATGGAAATATAAATTTATTAGGAAACGTTTGATTGTTTCGACGAATTAAAATAAATGAAAAAAAATGTATACACATTCACGTAAATAAACTTATTCAATCCTCTTTCTTATTTATAGAGTAAAATAATATAACATTTTCAATTATATAAGTAAATATTGTGATTTTGCATTAATGAATATAGTTCACTACATTCTTTAGCAGTTACAAAAATACAATATTCTCATGAAGTAACTGTTCTAAAATATCACTCCCAGGAAAATGAGAGGATTATCCTAAAGTCACTTATTTTTCGTAAACCGATTGAGAAATCAGGGAAATGATTTCTCTTTATAACCATAAAGCAAAAGATAAATAAAGAAAGTACATTTATTTGTATCGAATTATACGATATTTTGATTTATCATCATTCTCATGATTAATGTCAATTTTGAAGGATTTCCTCAGAAATGTCGAAACCAGATTTTTCCATTATTGAAATAAGTATTTTTCATGATTGAACTACAAAACTGTGATTGTTTTAAATTAATTAATTTTTGCTACTTCTGTTCACCTCTCATTTTGAAAATTCGTTCAGAAAAATCGGTGTTAAAAAATGTTCAGCGACAAATTCAGAAATCATTGATAACCAATATCGAGTGAAAATTGAATGATTGATGAACATAAATCTACTCATACAAACGTTTCTTTAATTAATTGTTCGTGCAAAAACATCTTTAGCATATAAATTTGTTATTTATATGCTATTTCATTCTACGGTTATTAATGATCATAACTGAAGTTTACAAAATGAATTCTCGAAAATGATTACACTTATTTATATAATAGGTGAGAAAATAAAATTTGATCAAGTGGCAGTTTTGAAACCAAAAAACATGAAACCAAAAAATATGCATATCTGGACTTAAGCATTTCAAGTCACTCACCTGCCTGGTTTCACTGACGAATCATTATTAGGTAATAAATTTCTACCTTAGCATTTACAACTTCTAAGTACGTCGAACAAACGTTTCTCGATAATTTTTCTAATATAAGTATATAATTTAAGTCAAAATTGTTATTATGAAGAATCAAAGAAAAAAAGTATTTTATTTGCACAAAATAACAGGGGAAATTATATAGTATTCATAAGAACTAGTTACCAGAAGCAAGGGGAGGAAAAAGGTGGTGCTTTTGAAGTGATTAAAATTTATGTAAAATCTTCATCACAGAGATTGTCGCTATTGCAAGTCATAAAACTGAGTAAGTGAGTCACTCGAAATGCTCGAGTCTAGATTTTCTAAAAGTGAAACGCCTCGTTCAATTTTGTAGCAATGTTAATGTATAGAACCTGGTATAAGGAACATTCACATGTATAAACGTATTACATGAATCACTGAAATGAAGTTAGACCCCCACTGAGCGCATGCGACAGATTTAGGTTTTTTTGGTAATGTTTTCAGACGAAAGCCCTTACCTGCAATTTTACGTTGAAAATTTTTTTTGGGGGGGTTAATAAAGTTATCTTTTCAAATAATATATCATTTTATGCATTTCTAACCTCAACGTTTTACATTTGGACGGGCTTTAGGATTAGAATTGCATAGTATATTGTATGCAACTTAGTGCAAGTGTCTCGTTTTGCGAAGGCGATTCAAACCCTCGGTTTCGCCTCGGGCCTGAACCTTCGTCTTTGCCAAATTCAATACTTGCACTACGTTGCATAATCTACTATCACATGCCTCATAACGTCCCTTTTCCGGTCTATGTTCAAAAAACTAACTACTCAGGACGGGACGGAAAAAGAATGACGTTGTGAGGCACGTAAAACAGCGTGTGCAACTGTGCACCTGTCGGAGGTATTTTTCTGGCCTCGTCTTGAAAACGTCCTAGGCCATCAAAATACCTTCAAGAGGTACGCAATGTACTATAATAATAAGTAGTTAAGTTTATAAAACATGATTTTTTATAGTGATAATCTTAAAGTACGTGGAATCTAGCATTTCTGATTTTGACATGTTCTAATTATTCATTTCCACCATGTTTTGAAATAAAATGCGAATTTCATTTATATGCTAATATTTTAGCTTTTGAAACAACAATTTTTTAATGTGTTTAAATTTGTTACTTAACCCTGAAGTTTTATATGTTTAAACTATATAATACACTTTTTCATTACATAATTTCTACTCTGCTTCATTTTACACTATTCTACAATAGAAATGTGAATACTTGGTTTTTGGCAATTCTTAATTTACCCAAATTTTTCAGAAAATGCAAAAATCGTGACTTGAAAATGAAAGATTTAGTTGTGGTTGTCAACTTTCACGTACGCTTTTTTGGAATTCCCGCTGTTATATTTACTAGAAAAAATGATGTTTTAAGACTTCCGAACCTTCTCCGAGATTCTCACTTGTATTCGTCACAATTATTTGATGTCAGGCGAATAACTGCGAATTTTATTCGGAGAAAAGACTTAGTTACGTAACTATGAGTGAATTAAATGCTTATTCCGCTCTCGTGATACATGAAATTTCGAAATTCAAGTTCGTTTATACTAAATGTGACCTAATTTTTTTGTTTCAGTGTGAAAATGCATTTGAAATTACTGCTCGTCGTGGTGATCCTATTATTCGCAGGGTCAATCGAATCCAGGCCACAACAAACTGGTAAGTAAATATATAGTTATACGAATCGTACCTACAAGTGTTAGGTACGCAATGTCCCAAATTCAAAAAAAAAAAAATTTGTAGCCTCCAATTCAAAACATTTTTCCCCTCGAAATTGGGTGTTCAAAGCCTGGCAATCAATTTAGGAAGTCTCAACATGACAAATGACATCGGTTTCTAAATTCAATGGAAATAAAGCATATGAAAAGCCTTCGCGTTTCTGCGAAATGATACGTTATCAATTATTGCGAGTAATATATCGCAACATGAAGCGATTTCTAGTTCGTTTGGATGTGGAAAATTTAGAAGGGAAAGTTTGATTGTGAATTCTTTTTTACATGTCACGAAACTGTGCGGATATGCGGTTTCAGAATCTGGCTATTATAATCCTAAGTGATTATTTATTTTGCAATGAAAATGTTAGTAAACGTGTGGACAAAATAAAAGTGATTTACATTACGTTAGTTTGAGAGTTCAATATTTAATGCAATCATTTCGAAAAAAACTTTAGGCTTTTAACAATAAAGTAATGTTGAAAATTCAAATAGTTGTGTTTCATAGATAAAAAAATATTTGATTTATGGAAAGTTCAATAGAAAAAAGGTAGATGCATATCAATGCATCAATTTTTTTTCTTACAAGGAATGATTTTTTTACGTGATATGATGATTCACGACAAATCCCGGAATAGCTTGAATGTCAAATGATTGATATACAGGGTGTACCACAATCCCAGTACCAAAAAGAAATCCAATATTCCTTTTTGAATTTCAAGTCGAAAAGTCCTTTGCCAATTTTTACAAAACTCAAAATCAAAAAAGTTATTCAAGTTTGGCTCTTACGAGGAGTGGGGATAAAAAAACGTACCAAAATTTACCCAAATTTTTTTCATATTTTTCTGAGTCGATAAATCCTTTGCTTTTTTCGCATAACTCAAAATCAAAAAAGATATTCTAGTTAGAAGTTTCAACCATTCAGATTTCTTAGATTTCAAACTTGAATATCTTTTTTGTTTTTGAGTTATGTGAAAAGTGGCAAAGGACTTTTCGACTCGGAAAAATATGAAGAAAATTTGGGTAAAGTTCGGAAAAATATGAAGAAAATTTGGGTAAAGTTTGGTCAGTAGTTTTTATCCCCAGTTGTCAAAAAAGTGCATTTATTGTTTAAATTTCAAACTTGAATAAATTTTTGCGAATTTCGAAAAATGGCAAAGGATTTTTCGACTTGAAATTCAAAAAGGAGTAATGGATTTCTTTTTGGTACTGGGATTTTGGTACACCCTGTATATTCATTGATATTCAAATTTATCAAAGAAATGTGTAAAGTTTATCATGAGATATCGAAGTAGTTAAAAAAAATATCGCCACAAAATTTGAAATTAATGTTAAAAATGTTTTAAGACCTATACATATTTACAACATATATTTCTAAAAAAAATTTTAAAACAATTTATCTCAGGGATATTTAAAAAAAATTTTCTACGAAATATTGACTTTTTATTTTGAGATTTCCGAGACTTAGAAGTCTTTCAATCAAGGTAATAAAACAAGTGAAATTGATCAAAATTGAACTGATGCAACATTCCAAGTTAACACAACGTAAATTACTTGGTCATATTTTGATAAAGTTTTGAGTTATTAAGGTATTATTTTTGAAACCAATCTCTGAATTCTCTAAGATTTTTTTTTTATTATTGTTTCGTTACCGTTCATAACAACCATGAATCTTTCAAATTTTTAAATGTCAGTTGAAATTAATGAGTCTGAAACAAAAAAAAAAAAAAAAATGAAAAAAAAAAGTTTTCGCAGAATTATGTCACTGAAAGTATCAATATACCATCCTCAAACAGTTTTTACTGGTTTGATTTGTGTTTGAAACGAATAAAATTTTTGTTATGTTTAATAATGCGCTACTTATGAATCCGAAATTTTTATTTTTTTTTATCCGACAAAAAAACAACTTGTAGGTTTTCGATATAAAGAAATCTGAGTCCGTCCTTATTTTTTTTCCAAACGTACTTTTACGATGTGTCGAGTCAAGTACGTTTTAAATCTCCACCCCCCCCCCCCTACAAATGAAAATTTCAATGTTAAAAACGAATGTTAAGGTCAATGACACGCGATAGCGTTTGACGTCAAATTTTTCATGCCGAATTCATCTCTGTCAGTCATTGCTGAAAAATTACTTTTGAAGTCCTTAGCGGTTCCTTGTACGCGCTATAGAAAACAAATAAACCATTCTATTAAATTTTTCATAAAAATATGCGGACATAAAATATAAAAGTGTGCATTTCTGTCGTTAATATTTACTAATCCAAATCCACACTTTATACAAATAAATTATGATACTGGGCTATAGAATTACTGTACAATTGTTGCCACTGAGTATGTATTTGACAGCAGTCATTGCTTGTTCATTACGGATAGCATATGAACACAATAACAGAGACAAATTATAAGGCTTATAACAATTAGTGATTCATTCAAAAATACATAATTACTAATGACGATTACAATGAAATTGAAATTATCACAGCCTCATCTGCTGTGTACTTTGGGTAACATTAAATTTTCCGTGATCGGAATCCTCGAAACATTTCTAGAAGCTATAATTTTAAATAACATATGACACGCTGATATTTAAAATAAAATGTGTCAAAGGTCTGAAACAAAACGAGTTCAGAAAAGTTAAGCGGCAAAATGCAACGAGGTCGGCTTAGGAGCGAAACGCAACGAGATTATTTTCGAAGGAAAGTGCAATAAATTTTTTTTTTATGCAAAGTTAAACGTGTACGTTTCCAGAGAAAAGGTACAACAGTTCTAGTTCCGGAACAAAATTGCATTAGGCACAAAATTTGAAAGGGAAATGACAGATAGGTTCCTGTTACAGTTTTGAGCTCTAATTTTACCCGTTGCTTCCATTTCCTGAAGTTTCGTTCTGTACAAGATGTTCCAAACATTCAGCAACAGTGTAAGTACTGAACTCTTGTTTATATCTAAATACTACGACCATTTATAAGATTTGCAAGTAAAAATATCGAATTATCTCGGAAATTATTTGAACATTTTTTGCACATTAAAAAATTGACATGTTTTACACGCTTTCAATGGTTCTGGGACTCGTTTAAAATTCAATATGCACATTATCTAATTAATTTTTTCAAGCAATTTTTCTCAATAAATTATGCAAACTTGAATATTCTCGTGTGGCACACTCTTTTCATAGTACTTAGGCCTACAGATATCAAATTTCAATGAAAATTTTCTAATTCATTTATTAAAAGAATTAGTTTCAATAATTTATCAAAATTTAGAAGTTTTCATGTTGTATACAGCATACGTAAAACATAGTTTTCTAGGTCTCTGATTTCGTACGTGATTATATGTAAATGATCAAATTGACTTGTTTCAAAATTTTTTTTACAACATTTTTTATTTCTTAACTCAATTTATCTCTTCAAAATTTAGTCTGATTTCTCTTAACAGAAAACTCATAATTATGTTTTTATGAATATTCAATATATTTATACAATTTTTTTTTATCTTACCTGTTTTAAAAATAAAAATCGATTGTCACAGCCACAGAAAAAAAAAGTTTATGTCCCACAAGGAAGACCCACCGTTTTTTATGTTTACGGGGTCGCTTAACCCGAATCTGGCGTCAGAATTGCTTGATTAGCTCTTATTTTCTTTCTACCCATAAAAGGGGTGAAAAAATCACATCCATCAGCTGCTCCTGAATATAAATTGCTTTTTTCCGAAAAAAATCTAGACCCTGATGATTGTCAGATTCTGATACACTTTTCAGACTTTTCCACATTTTATGATTTTTTTCAACCTCAGGAACTACCCCCTTCAGAAGGTTAAATATATCATTAATGCATTTTTCGCTTCTTTGAGAAATAAAATATAGTTTTCTTTCATATAGTCACACTGTGGGCCGTGTAATGATCATGTAGATTTTTTTACATCCCTTTTCCTACTCTTAGTGAAAAACGAACCCTACAGAGAGATAAATATTTCTAAAACCCGTAACCTCCTTACTTCGAAGATTGAACAAAACATCAATTTGAATATATGTTTTCTGCAAACAATATTTTCTCCTTTGAACACCTGTGCGAGTAGCTCATAATAGAAGTTTAGTATACTGCAGTCGTGAACCTCCTAATCACTCACAGAAGTTTTAAAACTCATTCTCAACCCCCTATTCAGACCTACTCCCAGAGGGGTAGCTTTTTGAAGAACGAAACGTTTTAACAATTTCACGTTGCGCAGAAAACAACACTAAAAGTAAGTATACAAAAACGATTTTACAATTAATAGAAATCCATTATACTCCACTCCTAAACATTAACACCCTCTGGGGGTAGGTCTGAATAGGGGGTTAAGAATGAGTTTTGAAACTTCCGTGAGTGATTAGGAGGTTCACAACTGCAGTATATTAATAGATGTTTATGATACAAGGGAGAAAAAGGATGATTTCAACGAGTGCAAAGTTAGGACACGAGCGGAGCGAGTGCGCAGTTGCACTCGTTGGAATCATCCTTTTTGTCTCGTGTAGCATACAATAGCATACAATATTTTTTCCCATGCAAGTGTAAAAGTGGCTACTTCATTTTTATGGAACGCAGGAACGAAATCCTCTTTTTGGAGTACTCGAAAATCAGCAGGAGTTATCAATAAAACCCTAGAGAAATATTCATAAACCCCGGATCACAGGGAAGAAAGTTGCCTGATTCGTGATTAATGAATGTTTCCCAGGATTTTTGATGATATTTCCTGCTGATTTCCTACTACTCCAAAAAGAGGCTTTTGTTCCCGCATTCCATAAAAATAAAGTGGCCTTTTTTACGGATGCATGGGAAAAACTCCTATTATGAGCTACTCGCACAGGTGTTCAAAGGAGAAATAGATATTTATGCTACAAGGGAGAAAGAGGATGATTTCAACGAGTGCGAAGTTGGGCAAGAGCGGTAGCGAGTGCCCAAACGCACGAGTTGGAATGATCTTTCTCTCATGTAACATACAATATTTTTTCCCGTGCATGTACAAAAAAATGGCCACTTTTTTTGCCTGGGACGTGGGAGGAAAAAAAACTTTTTTGGGAAAACTACAACATGTAATTTTCGACGCGACTTGGTTACTGTTGTGACAATTTGACAAAACAAAACACAACAAACCTATGTACACAAGTTAT
>JAPYZL010130973.1:0-12153 GCA_030522825.1 Platygaster orseoliae
ATTTGTCCCGCTCATTCGTGAGTACCCCAAAAAGTGGATTTTGTTCCCACATTCCATGCAAAAAAAGTGGCCTTTTTTGTGGATGCATGGGAAAAAACATTTTTTAACTCACGAACGCAACCGATTTGAGTTGGCAGTCACTTGATTCATTATTGTACACATTGAAAGCAATATTAGATAATTTTTTCAGCCGATATAAAATCAGCCGGATTTTTGTTCACCAACTCTTGGACTATTATGTTAACATCAATAATCAACAAAAATTCCCGACTTGCGCTTCTAATAAAAAAAAAATTTAATCACACATATGTTATTTATTATGCGTATATAAAATAAAAAATTCACATAAAAATTCTAAGCTCCAGTAGAAAATGTTACTTTTCTTTTTATTACATTTTTTTTTTTTTACTTAACTGTGCCCTTATTCCCAATATGCACCTTTAAATCCAAAAATAATCTTTAGATTTATGAATGAATTATTTTTGTAAAAATAAATCGATTATGTCTGTGAAATACAAAAAAAAAAAAATTAATAAATAAATAAAATAAAAATAAGTCACATTCTCCACTAAAGCCAAGAATTTTTTGATGACAATTTTTTATTTTACTTACACCCTAGTAAAGTCACCATCATAGAAATTTTTTTAGAACTTTTACAAAAAACTATGAGATTTCTATAAGGGTTCAGACAACTTGTGATTTCATTAATAAAGTTCTTTCATCTATATCTAGTTCATTTCGCAATTTTATAATTGTGTAATTAATATAATCACGTACTTTATTTCACATACATCATGTCATGAATAACACGCTTGAAGAAACTATTCCAATATTTTCAAAAATTCAAAAAACTATTATAACCATTATAAATGATTGAACATAATGAGAACAATGTAATATTATGAAAATTATCATAAATTCTTGATGTTAATATGAGATATTATTTTGAAAAAATTACACTATAAACTATATTCAAATCCTACTATAAAAAATTAATTGTGATAAGAATTATGATAAATAACTATTAACATTGACGTGAATGTAATAAGTTATATTGATAAATTATTGTTGAAAATTATTAATAAACTTAATAATTAGAAAAGTAAGTCAATGATTAACTATGCAAAAGATCTGCAAAATCCAGGGTTCGCACATTTTATAAAACAGAATTTTCATGAACAATGTCAGCTGTTTGAGCTAATAGTTGAAATAAAAATTCGTATTTCACGAGTTTCCTAATCTCCCTCAATTTTTATCGCTTAATTATTAGAAAAGTAAGTCACAGATTGACTATGCAAAAAATCTGCAAAATCCAAGGTCCGCACATTTGAGAAAACCGAATTTTCATGAACAATATCAGCTCTTTCCGGTAGTAGTTGAAATAAAAATTCGTATTTCACAAGTTTCTTCATCCACCTCGATTTTTATTGCTTAATTATTATAAAAGTAAGTCAAAGATTGAGTATGCAAGAAATCAGCAAAATCCAAGATCCGCAATTTGAGGAAACCGAATTTTCATGAACAATGTTCCTTGTTCAAGCTAGTAGTTGAAATTAAAATTCGTACTTCGCGAGTTTCTCCATCCACCTCGATTTTTATTGCTTAATTATTATAAAAGTAAGTCAAAGATTGACTCTGCAAAAAATCTGCAAACTTCATGGTCCGCCCATTTGAGAAAACCGAATTTTCATGAACAATGTCAGCTGTTTAAGGTAGTAGTTGAAATAAAAATTCGTATTTCGTGAGTTTCTTAATCCCCCTCGATTTTTATTTCTTAATTATTGAAAAAGTAAGTCAAAGATTGACTATGCAAAAAATCTGCAAAATCCAAGGTCCGCACATTTGAGAAAACCGAATTTATATGAACAATGTCAGCTGTTTAAGATATTATATTATACAATTGCAAGTATAACAATTTTTTAAAGATACACTGGAAAGTATTCTTGATGGTTTATAGCCACAAACTGGTGTTGACAGAAAAAAATGATTGATGTTACAATTTACGGAAAGTAATTCATAGAATTGATAAAAAAACAAAATATACTAGAGAAATGGAAGCCAAGTTAGTAGCTTTACGGTTCTTATTCCACAATTTTTCCAGTCGTGAAGTCTTGAATTTTTTGAAACGTTTTTTCAATGCCTACTCTACTAAAAATGAAACTCTCATCCTAATCTCACGTCCGATCTGATATGAGATCAAACGTGAGATCCCGTATCTCGCGAGACATTGGAATAGTCATCGGAAGAAACGCATTTTTCCAGCGATAAAACCAGTTTTCCGCTGTAGTTTTTTCAATTGTGATTGATTCGCAAAAAACCATTAGTAATATCTTCAAAACTCTGTAGCGTCCTCCCAGAACTCCAATCAGAACTCCCAAGGTCTTGAATTGCTGAGTAATCGGAAAAAAACGCATTTTTCCGAAAACAGAACTGATTTATCGTTGTAGTTTTTTTTATTTAGATTTTCCGCCAAACATGATTGGAATTATTTTCATAACTCTTGTAGCGTCTCTCAGAGCTCCAATCAGAACTTCTCTAGGTCTCGAATTGGCCGAGTTTTCGAAAAAAAACGCATTTCCTCGAAACCGTGATTGATTAATTTTATCGATTTTGATTTTTCCGCGAAACACTATTAGAATTATCTTCAGAACTTTAGAAGCGCCCCCCAGAACTCCAAAACGCGTTTTTTCGAAAACGGGACTGATTTTCCGTTGTAGTTTTTCTTAATTTGATTTTTCCGCCAAACATCATTAGAAGCATCTTCAGAACTCTTGTAGCGCCCCCCAGAACTCCAATCAGAACTCTTCTAGGGCTTGAAGTAGCCGAGTTATCGGGAAAAAACCGTTTTTCTTGGAAAAGTTTATACCCATTTTTTTCCGGAAGTTGCCCAGAACTATTGATTTCATTTTCAAGAACTCCAGAACTATTCATTTGGAACACTTTTTATGCATCAGAACTCATGTAGCGCCGAAAAGGGGTGCTGCGTGAAGTTAGCGCCCCTTTTTTTCTTTTTAGCTTCTCTACATTTTTTTTTCTTAAAACTATCGCCAATTTTGTTGTAGAACTCCAGAACTATTGACAAGCTATCCAAAACTCTAAAAAACTCCACGTTTTTCAAAAATTAGGGTGCCAACTTCACAAGAATTTTTACGAAACACTAATTTTTCGTTTCCAATTATCCGAATAAAAGCGCGATTTCCAAAAACAATAAATTACAAGTAAAATAAATTAAAAGACGAATTTTCTGTGAAATAATCATAATGAACTTTGTATTGATTTCTTTTAATTTAATTCGTAATTAACAATAATTTAAAAAATAGGAGAAAAAGCTTAAAAATTTTATCATTTACTGCTTTGTAAATATAATTTGGATATATTTAATTATCAATCATGTTTCTACTACTAAAAATAATTTTTTAATCTCACATGAAAAAAAAATAAATATTCAAATAAAAAAAAATATTTTTGCACAAAATTATTCGCGGTCAGACCAAGTGCGAATAAAATCATTTTTTTAATGATTTTAAATAAAAGCCCAAATAAAGTTATTCTATGAAAATGACTGCATAGTGCGTATGAATATAAAATTATAAATATAATAATATAAAGAAAATATAAATAAAAATGAATATTAATATGATAATTGCTATATTATTATCAATAAATTAATATATAATTATTTAATAATAAATAAACTATGAATATAAAATGATTTTTTCAAATAGTCTCTAATAAAAGTAATCTAAAAAAGAAAAAAAAATGTGATATTTGGATTTCTTTACCGAAAAAATGGTTTTTGGAAAATACTTAAAATAAATACTTTCGCAATTCCGAGTTCTGGAAAGTCGGATTCGGGAAATATAAATATTAACATAATAGTTAATGCATTATTATCAATATATTAATAGATAATTATTAAACAATAAATTAATTATAAATATAAAAAAATTTTTTTTAAATAATCTTCAATAAAAGTAATCTAAAAAACACAAAAAATGTGATACATATTAGAATTATTTTTCGAAAAAATGGTTTTTGGAAAATACTTAAAATAAATACTTTCGGAATTGCGGGTTCCTAAAAGTTGGATCGGGAAACTTGGACTATGGAAAAATGATCATTCGGAAACCTGGATTCGGAAAATTGACCGGAAATCAAGAGAAACACAGAAAGATGCCAAGAGATAGCTTTATGAAAGTAAAAGAAATTCTTACTTGTAAACATTACACGCGCTACTGCGAAAAGGCGTTGCGCAAGAAATTCTCGATGGACGCTTGGTCTCGCTCGAGCCAGTCTACATTGAGACGGATCTTTTCCAAACTCTGCTTGATGGTGCGCTCGATGCCGAGTTGAGCATGTTTCTGGAAGAAAGCTTCGACTTGGCTGAGGTGTTGCCCGGTGGCGAAATTCTCAACGAGAAATTGCACGAGGCGATTGAGCATAGTTGCGTAGTTGCAGCGCTCGACAATCTGGGCCCAGTGCTCTTGGGCCCATTCCCAGGCAACGCACCGGCCCATATAGGTGCTGCAGGCCCTCGGCATCACGTGGATTGTGTCCCCGGCAGGTACGCTCTTGCTCAGGGCGAAGTCCAGCGCCCGACTAAGAAGATGTGGCTCCCGGGCGGCGCCCAAGGCATGGAGGATGCGATCTTGCTCCTCGTGCAGCTCGCTCGACTTGTAGAGCTCGATCATGCGCTCGAGGGCCTCTTCGCCGCCGCTCGTCACGTACGCGCTGTACACCAAGCTCCTCAAATCAGCTGGCAAGGGCTCGCTTCCGGAGAGGTGTCGCTCCAAGCGGTCCTTAGCCTCTGCCAGGGTCTTCGGGTCCTCCAGCGAGACCAACTTGCCCAGAACCACGGCGCGTAGTAGCGTGTCCAAATGCGACTCACCTAAAATCAACGTCATGGTTTAGAATGATTTATGTTTATACGTGTTTAATTAATAATATATGTATTACAAGCAATAAAACATAAGTACAATAATAAATTAATGTAAAATAAAATTGTTGTTATCATGGCTAAAAATTCATGAGTAGAATTTTGTTCAAAAAAAAATTACTCTGAAACCAGGATTATTGTCATTTCTAGTAAGTGAAATCAATAACTTCAAATTTTGTTAATGTAGGTATAAGTATAGTTATTCAAATTTTACAATACCTCTTATTCATTTTAACATTAATTAACAATTCGTGTAATCCAAATTGTCGGAAAAAAATTTGTTTAACTTCCGACTCCTGAAAGTCGATAAATTGAAAAATAAAAATAAAAATTTTTTTCTGTAACTTACTAATTGAAACAATTTTCTTAATTTTTATTTTCTACGTTATCCTAGCTAAAATTTCATGAGTGGACTTTTGTCGAAAAAAAAGCAAAAATTACTCTGAAACCAGGATTATGGTCATTTTTGAGTACACTCAAACCTTGATCGAAGTCGCAGAAAATTTACGATTAGTCACGCTTTGCTGTTTTATGGGTTTCTCTATTGTCCCACATTCTCCGCTGTATCTGAGAAGGGCATTTACAACCTCGAAGGACAATGTTAAAAAAACGATATGGCACTGTGCGCTACCGAAACCCGACCCTAAGCCTACATTTTCTCCCAAAATCTTTTGTGACTTTGACGGATTTATTGCCCTCGATCGAAGTCGCACAAGACTGAAGCGACAACTTCGATCAAGGTTCGAGTGCAAGTAAAATCAACAATTTTGAATTTTGTTAATATATAAGTATAGTTATTCTAATTTTACAACAATTATTTTTTATTTTAACATTCATTAACAATTCGTGTTATCCAAATTGTCGGGAAAAAAATTATAACTTCCGGGTCCTGGAAGTCGATAAATTGAAAAATAAGAAGAAAAATTTTTTCCTGTAACTTACTATGTTGAAATAATTTCTCGAATTTTTATTTACTACGTTACCCTATCTAAAAATTTATGAGTAAAATTTTGTTCAAAAAAATTACTCTGAAATTAGGATTATTGTCACTTTTAAGTAAAATCAACAATTTTAAATTTTGTTAATATATTAGTACAGTGATTATAATTTTATAATAACTATTTTTCTTTTAAACATGAATTAACAATTCATTTTATCCAAATTTTCGAGAAAATATTTGTATAACTTCCGACTCCTGGAAGTCGATAAATTGAAAAATATAAAGAAAAATTTATATTCACAATTTTCTAAAAATCGGATATTTGGACGTGAATTTTTAGCAAACTGTGAATAAAATATCATATTGCGAGTTTCATCAAAACAGGCATATCCAAAACTCGCAATAATATACTATTTTCTGTAATTTACTAGGTTGAATAATTTTTCAAATTTTTATTTTCTACGATATCCTAGGTAAAATTTCATGAGTAGAATTTTGTTCAAAAAAAAATTACTCTTATACAGGATTGCTGTCACTTTTGAGTAAGTAAAATCAACAATTTTGATTTTTCTTGATATAAACGTACAGTTGTTATAATTTTATAATAACTATTCTTCATTTTAAGCATTTTAACATGAATTAAAAATTGATTTCATCCAAATTCTCGAGAAAAAATATGTATAACTTCCGACTCGTGGAAGTCGATAAATTAAAAAATATAAGGAAAAAGTTCTTTCTGTTATTTACTACGTTGAAATAATTTTTCGAATTTTTATTTTCTACATTATCCCAGCTAAACGTTCATGAATAGAATTTCGTTCAAAAAAATTACTCTGAAATCAGCATTATTGTCATTTTTAAGTAAAATTAAGAATTTTAAATTTTCTTAATATTTTAGTACAGTGATTATAATTTGAGAATAACTATTTTTCATTTCAACATGAATTAACAATTCATTTCATCCAAATTTTCGAGAAAATATTTGTATAACTTCCGACTCGTGGAAGTTGATAAATTGAAAAATACAAAGAACAAGTTTTTTCTGTTACTTACTAGGTTGAAATAATTTATCGAATTTTTATTTTCTACATTATCCCAGCTAAACGTTCATGAAGAGAATTTTGTTAAAAAAAAAATTACTCTTAAACCAGGATTATTGTCACTTTTGAGTAAGTAAAATCAACAATTTTTAATTTTGTTAATTTATAAGTACAGTTGTTATAAATTTATAATAACTATTCTTCATTTTAACATGAATTAACAATTTCCTTCATCCAAGTTTTCGGGAAAAAATGTTATTACTTCCAGCTCCTGTGAAGTCAATAAATTGAAAAATAAAAATAAAATTTTTTTCTGTAATTTACTAAATAGAAACAATTTCCCTAATTTTTATTTTCTACGTTATCTTAGCTAAAATTTCATGAGTAGAATTTTGTTCAAAAACAAAAATTACTCTTATACATAATTATTGTCACTTTTAAGTAAGTAAAATCAACAATTTTAAATTTTGTTAATATACAAGTACAGTTATTATAATTTTATAATAACTTTTTTTCATTTTAACATGAATTAACAATTTATTTCATCCAAATTTTCGAGAAACAATTTGTATTATTTCCAGCTTCTAGAAGTCGACAAAATAAAAAATAAAAATAAAAATTTTTGTCTGTAATTTACTAGACTTAAATAATTTTTTAAATTTCTATTTTCTACGTTATCTTAGCTAAACTATACAAATAAGTTATGGCAAATGAGTAAATAAATGAAACCAGGATAATTGTCACTCTTGAGTAAGTGAAACCAAAAATGTTGAATTTTCTTAATATATAAGAATAGTTATTACAATCTTACAATAACACTTCTTCTTTTTACCATGAATTTAAAATTTGTATCATCCGAATTTTAAAGCAAAAAATTTGTATAACTCCTGCTCCCGGAAGTCGACAAATTGAAAAATCTTCAAAGAATAAAAATTATCAAATCCCGGAGTCAACATACTATTTCGAAAAAAGCTTTCATTGATAAGTGCTCCACAAAAACAATGTTCAAAAAGTTTACAACGTTGGCAAATCACACGAAGATTTTTTTCTAAAATTTACCAAAAACATGTTCATACACTAGTGATTTTGATTCTTTTAAGAAATGGCAAAATTCTTATAACAATTCAATTTCTTATAAGTCAACCTTAAAATATTCTAATAAGAAAAAACTTTGTAAAAAAAAATTTTTTTAAGAAAATATTTAAACCTCGTACATTTCTAATTAACTGGAATTTTAATGAAAAAAATTATTGTTAACATTTCTACAGGAAATAAAATTTTATAAGAAAAGTTTTTATTACAAGAATCATAAAAGTTCGATTTTTGTTTTAAATGACGAATTTCATGGTCGAAGATTTAAAGAATTTTTTTTTCTCGACGGTTAAAATTCTCGTGTGATTTTTCAACGTTGTGAACTTTGTGAACATCAAAAATAAACTCACCAGAAGGTGGTGGGACCCAGCCGACTCGGCGACTAACGTCACTGAGAATCTCGCGGCAGAAGCGCTGGAAGGGCTCGTGGGCATTCGGGAGGTGTCCGAGGAGCGTGTCCAGGGTGCCAATGATGTATGCGACAACGGTCCAGACGGCGTAACTGTCCTCGTGGCGGTAAGCGCTGAGGAGCTTGAGAGTCTCGACCGTCGAGGCCTGGCCAGCCTTTGCCGTGGCGAAGGAGTCGTCGAGGAGGCTGAAGCGATCGAAGGTAGGGAGGCTGCGGTCTTCTATAGCTGGCATCAGCCTCGCCAGCATTTCGGGCCCGTACTGCACGCGATAGAAACCCACCGCGCCCGGGTTCACTTTGAGCCAATCACCTTCGCCCAGCCTATCCAGCACCAGTTCCTGCTCTTTAGCCTCCATCACTGTTTCACTCGCTAACACTGACGGTTTCCCATTTCCCCCTCGAAAAATGCTCAAAGGCACTGGCCACGTTACGTCCTTCTCCACCTGCAAATTACTTTACTTATTTTTTCCTATTTACTTTTCTAACTATTTATTTCTTAAGAAGTTACATACCTCGTTTTTGGACGAACTATTGGCCTGGAAACGGCTCTGCGACAGTGAAAGGACAAACTGCGATGACAAAGCGGCGCTTTTCCCGAGCTCCTTGACCTTGACCAGCGGAAAACCCGCCTGGCGCGTCCACGTGGACATGACCTTGGTCACAGGCTTTCCACTGGCTTCCTCCAGGGTAGCCCACAAATCGTCTGTCAGGGCGTTGCTATATTTATACCTCTGCAGGTACAGCCGCATGCCTTCCTGGAACTTGTCCCCACCTATGTACGCGTGCAGCATCCTAATGACGCTCGCGCCCTTGCAGTACGAGATGTCATCAAAGATTTCGTCTATCTCGTAGGGATTCTCCACGTCCACCTCAATAGGATGAGTGCTGCTCAACCAATCCAACTCTTGGGCGCGTAATAGATAGCCAGTGACGAAATACATCCAGATGTTGTATTCAGGGAAAAGTTTCTCAGTGCACATGAACTGCATGAAGGAGGCGTAGCCTTCGTTGAGCCAGAGATGAGTCCACCATTCCATGGTGACGAGGTTGCCGAACCATTGGTGAGCGATTTCGTGAGTGATGCAGGTGAGGACGCTCTGCTTGTTTGCAGCGGACGTGTTTCGGGGGTCCACGAGGAGGCGGGTTTCGCGGAACGTCACGAGGCCCCAGTTCTCCATGGCACCGCAAGAGAAATCTCCCAAAGCCACCAGGTCCATCTTGGGCAACGGGTAGGGTATGCCAAAGTACTCGTTGTAATATGGCAATGCCTTGGTAGCGACTTCCAAGGCGAAGCTTCCCTGCTCCTTCTTCCCCAGGGGAGTGTACACTCTAACCAAGGTGCCATCTTCACTCTTGCCTTCCACATAGTCAAACTCTCCCACGACAACGGCCACCAAGTATGTCGACATATTGGGCGTGGTTTCGTAAGTCAACTTCTCCAGTGCTCCTCCTTCCAAAGTTTCCTTGGTTTTCACAGGCTATGTTGCACAGGTAAACAATTTAGGTCAATAGCAACAAGTTAATGTTTTCCATAGGAAAGTCCCTGTCATATAATAGTATGAACCTTGTACGAAAGTTTCAATAACTCGCGATTTCATCAAATGAGATTAAGTTTTATGGATAAAAATGTCACAGCTATGAGCCTACTTGGTTTTTACATGGTTATTTATTTAGGTTTATCACTCTATAGTCGTTTTATTTATTTAATCAATTATTTAAATGTTACATTAAAAGTTGCTAGGTGGCTACATCAATTTTTTTTCTCAAATGCAAATTATTGTGGAAATTACCATGTTGGAAAGAGCTGTGAGACCTGCTGGCACAGTGAGGGTTATATCAAAAGTAGCCTTCACAGCCGGCTCGTCCCAGCAAGGGAAACACCTTCTCGCATCCACAGCTTCAAACTGAGTCACCGCAGCATACTTTGTCGTTCCATCAGTACTGAAATACCAATTCTTATTGTTAGAAATGTAAAAAAATCTTAATTTTAAATTCTTAAAAATTTAAGACAATTTTTCCTTTGATATTTTTCGAAAAACTAAAAATCTAAAAAGGTATTCAAGTTTAAAACTTAACCAATAAACCAATAAACTTTTTTTTGAATATCTTTTTTGGTTTTCAGTTTTGTAAAAAGTGGCAATTTTCCTTTTCGACTCAGAAAAATGAGAAATTTTGGTTGGTGCAGTTTTTATCCCTACTTGTCAAAAAAGCGCATTTATTGTTTAAATTTCAAACTTGAATAGCTTTTTTGATTTTGAGTTTTATTAAAAATGGCAAGGGAAAAAAATCTCAAATTTTTACAATGAATCTGCCATTTTTTTTTTTTTTTTTTTTTGGAAAAGGGAATTTGGGATACCCTGTATATCTCAAACTCAGGAAAATAAAATTGACAAAAATATGTATGAACTTGTGTGTATTATTTTTTCTATCTTCATCCCTGTAAGGTGCATACCCTGTATATTTGCTCCTGTAAAAGCCAACCATTTGGTCATTAAGTTGGCCTTGAAATTCCAGGTGCAAAATACTTGATTCGCTGATCGGCAGGTACTCAGGGAATGTGATACTAGCAATTTTGGAGTCCTCGCAAATGCGTACATCCTGGGCCACCAATTCTTTGCCGTCGCTTTTTTCAGTGAATGTGACTTTACTGATTTTTAAGTCTATTGCGTTGAGCAACACGGTTTTTGTAGTATTTTGAACCTGTGAGCATAATTTTATAGCATAATTTTTACCTAATTCAATGTTAAGAAGTTAATAATTTTTTATCCATCCAAACCTTCCTTAAAACGAAAAAAAATTTTGACTCTAAAAATAAAAAATACGTATTTCAATGTCAGTTTTTATTTTTGGAATTCTTAATATTTTGCTTTTATATAGGTACAAACTAAAAGAACGATTACAATCCTCAGCTTCGCCTCGGACCTCGAACAGGTTCCTGGTTAAAAATATTCGCTCGAGGCAGTATTGTGACAATGTCGCCTGTGTATTGGCCAATATTGGCAATCCAGTATTGTGACAATATGTAAGCCAATACAGTGCCAACATTGGGACAAGATTTATTTTTAATCGGGTTGAGATAAGAGTGGAATATAAATTTATAAAATGTTATAAAATTTCTTCATTAACTCACATTAATGTATATGTTTTCACTGCCGTCGAAGGTGAAATTGACCAAATCCGGCGTTAGCGATATATTATAATGATGGGGCACAACGTTTTTCGGGAGTCGGTAAGAATCATGCGACTTTTTTCGGGTAACCATTTTTTTAATTGCCAGTAAACTGCTGTTGTTGTTTTAGCGCCTTTTTAACTCTATTTTGCAATTTAGGTATGAAAAATGTGCCGCAGGAATTCACTTTAAACAGAACACAAAAACTTGATATCTACATGCAAAAACACGCACTCACAATGATTTTGATAATTAATTTATTGATTTTTTTATCAGCTATTTAGTATATTTCAACAATGATAAATAAGAGTGTGTTTATCAGTGGCTGTATATCATCTGATCTTGATGTGTTTTTTTTTTCGTCAGCTGTCCTTGTTTACCTTCAGTATCAAGTACGCCCTATATCAGGAGCGTAGGCATAAGGGGGTTCAAACCAGGGCAATCAGAATGGAAACGTTTTCGGGAAACGAATTTCTAGTATCGATAGCAGTATCGACCACCCATCCAACAATCGATTCCTCCGACCGGTTTTTTATATCAATTCCTTCTCCTTCATTGCACTGCATC
>JAPYZL010131015.1:0-11146 GCA_030522825.1 Platygaster orseoliae
AAGTTTTCACAATGATGATTTTAATGAAATGAAGAGTGCTAGCATCAAACCTTAAGTGTTAATTCGAAATAGGCAATATTAAGATTTGTCAAAAAGGATATTTTTTATGTCAATGATCTAATTTTAAAGAAATCAAGAATTTTGTCATTAATTAGGCATGATAAGAAAAATATCTTAAACATTTTTTAAAAAAACACAAAAGTTTGACTTGTAAATAACTGCGAAATTTTGTAAAATCAATAAAAGTTCTTAACTGTGCAATTAGAAATTATGATAAATTTTTTTCATACACACAACGAAATTCAAAAAAACGTTGATTGTTGAAATATTTTCAATGTTTACATTCGTCCTGTCGCTTTTCATAACACAGCAGCTGGATTATGTTTTTTTTTATTCAGTGGTACTCAATTAACAGCGGCTTTCTTTTGTCATGTTAATATTCGAAAAAATGCTTGACTTTATTTTGCTTTTAATTTTTGAAATTACAAAAGATACGTTGTTGCTGCTCGCCAATGAATAAATTATTGTTTTTTACGTATGAAAATTTCTTGCTTTGTAAAATTATCGACTTGAAAAGTTATCAAATTTGATGAAAATTATAAGTGAAATCGAAAAACAGATATGAAGAAAATTTTTTTTAATGAGTTATTTCTCTCAATATAACTTAATTCACGGTGTCCTCCTTTGTGTTATGTTCTTAAAAGACTTCCAATTTATAATTTAAAGACTTATTTCACCCATTGGTTTTGTCCGTTCGTTTTTATAATGATTTAAAAAAAGTTTGGCAGGGTTTATATAATATTTTAGAATTTTTTATAAAAGTATAACTGGTTTTTAAAAGGAAAAATTTTCTTTTAAGATTTTTGTACGGTCATTTTAGAAGAAAATTTTTTCATAAGAATTTTTTAAGGTTGATTTTATCAAAAACGTAATTCTTATGAGAAATTTTTTTTTAAAACGAAATCACTGAGGATGTAATTCAGATTTTTCATCGATTGTTGCAACAATTTTCTTGTATATGAAGGGCAAGCTATAATTTCAATTTGCATAAAAAATTATGCACAATCGACCGCTGTACAAAAATCTGTATGTACAATAAACCTATGCAAAAAGTCAACAATGCACAAAAAATTTATGCACAATAGATACCATCCCAAACTGTTGGTGAAAGTGTCAAAAACTGTCAAAATTGAGTTTTAATGTCAGTTTTCTTTGGTGATTTTGATAGTCAATGAACAAAAAATAGATGTTTCCTACTATTGCAATTACGAAAATCCATTTTTGAATATCCTGATGTCAAAATTATGTATAAAACTGGATACAAAAAAAATTGATAGTTATTTATTATATTCCAAAATAAATATATAAAAAATTTCAGTAAAATATATAAAATTCTCTAAAATGTAAAAAAATTTTTTAACAAACCGTTGAAAATGAATAGAAAAATTAAGGAAACTTTTAGCAAATATCAAAAACTGAACTTTCCAAATCCTCCAAAATTTTGTCTCCTACCCAAAATCTGAATTTAGAAACGTTTTTTTCAATGTTTTGTGGCAAACTGGGTTTATACTAACCGGAAATTCATTTTTCATCCATTCGATTTTTTTTGTACTCCTGCTCCTGCAGAAGTAAAAATGTTGCAGCAATCTAACGACTGACAATCATCAACTGACAACATAACAATCGATAAAATACTTATCTCTTAAATCCTGACTGATTTCATGGCAGGATCAACTTTACCAATTTCTCATTGCTTCGAATATGTAGGAACTAAGTTTTTTTTTTTTTTCTTTGTTATTATCCCTACAGTCTTATATTTTTTCTGGCCCGAAAACGAATGATTGTAATTCTCGTTAATAGTTTACGTAGTCTTGTATGAATTCATATCCGTGACTTGAAACGAGGAAACAGACCTTGATTCCGTAACTCGTAAGGCTCATTTTCTTATATCGTAAAAACGATTTTTCCCCTCTGCGGATTTTGTACAAAAGGCCCTTTTCCTCGTTCCAGATCACGGTATACGATTCTATACAAAAATTTACAATACTACGTAATCTATTCATCGAAAAATAAAACCTGGTGAAATTAAAAACAAATTTTTGTTGTGATTTTATCTACCCGGGAAAAAATCCAGAATTGTACGCATTTTTTATTGCTCCTAACAAATGAGCGTTTTATCTATTTCATAGCTAAAACGCTTTAAGATGCTTTTGTAACTTCGATTCTCATGAAAATCGTGATAAATTTACTGGATCCGAAAATTTTTTATCAATCGTGTTTACATAATTTTGTAACAAGATTCAAAGTTACAAAAAAACCATTAATTTTCAAAGAATTCGCTTTTATTATTAATGCATTCCCCGAATTTTTTTAATTGCAAGGTCGAACTGTTACGAAAAATTATTTTAAAAAAGTTAAATCTCGAAAATACATTAGAATAACTACGAATACTTATTTTAAGTTACAAAAAAAAAATCAAAATAGAATTCTACTCTAAGCTTTGAATAAATTTGATGAATTTGAATACAAATGATTATCAAAATCACATTGGTATTCTCAAAATATTAATATTGTTGACAAATATTTTTTATTTACATTTTCCACACCTGAAAATGGTATTCAGCACTTTCCAAGTTTTTATTTGTATATATTCCTAATAACCAACAGCTTCTAAAAAGACTCTTTAAATAGTTTCACCAAAAAACCAAAAACATTTTCTATAAAAATGGTTTCCTACAAGTTCGACCTTGAATGATATGGATAATTCTCTGATAACTTTGTTTTTCGTGCGAATTTCTAGAATCTTGCCTAATTTCAGAGTTAATTATGACAGTTTTATCAATCATTGTACCATTTTACTTCAAGTTGATGACAGCATGACAGTATTTCTGTCAAGTAAATCAATTCCTAGTTCGACTAGTCACAAAAATTTCCAAAAATAGAAAAAAGTTGAAAATTTTTTTTTCTAAATCCCAACGTTACAAACTTGAACTTTCCCATTCAAGCACCTATTTCTGGTTTTTTAATCTCAAGTTTTCAAAATATAAAATTTATAACTCTCAATAATCTCAGACTTTAAATTATAAGAAAACTAACTTTTTTAGTTTATTGAGAATTTACCACAAAACTGATATTTCAAGTTCCAAGCCTTTTTATTATAAATTTTTCATTCTACGAAAACCAGTCAATAAGTTTCTTCCACGAACAGAATCTTATATTTCAGTTCAAACATTGTGTTTCCACTAAATATTGAAAAAAAGCAGGTACTTGACGTTGGCAACGTAATGAACACGCACAAATAACTGGACCTTTCAAAAATTTACTATTCAAACATTTTACAATACGAACCAGATGCTGCTCAAACGGTATAATGATCGTCATAACATCGCTACGTAAGAGCCAAAGTCATCAGAGTTGCCATCTTCGAGAACGATAGGTATAAGGAAAAACGTGGGAAATTTCATTCGTACTTTTCTTCTTTGAAAGCGAGATCAATGGCACAGCCGACGTCGTTGACGATGAAAGCCGGTTTCGAAAGGGCCTCATCGACGGGCAAAAAGTCCCGTTGGCAGTGGTGGGCCAGAAACTCCGAGTCCCTTGAATGGACGCCAGTTTCCACCAGGATGCTAATACACGCTTTCACCGTTGGCGCAGTCGCTTTGTTCCGCAACAACTGTTCTATTCTTTTGCACTGTTTTTCGTCCCCCGCCGTGTATCGTGCCAAGTGTTTGTCGTAGAGGTTTGCTCCATAAACATCGGTATTTATGTTGTCACTGTAACACAAGATTTAAACATTTTTTTTTTGTTTTTTTTTTGTTTTTTCTATTTTCAAACATCCTACTTTGGCCAAAACTAAAGTCCCTGAAAGTCTGGACATGAGCATTTACGCCGGTAAGTGCAAGAGAGAACTCTCTATCTTTTACTTTCCTCTCTTTCTGCGGAATAAGTGGCGGCATTGTGACGTCATAGATACGATCATATGTTACCATATACAGGGTGCGCCATTTAGACCTTCGGTATTTCAACATTGAGGAACTCTTACATTTTTCAGCCGATTTTAACAAATGAGCAAGATTTATTTAGGATATACTTTACCATTTATTGTGAATCAATTTTAGAACACAACGTCGATTAAATGACCACCTTCATTCGATACATAAAAAAACAGCTCTTTTTCGCGCATCCTGTATAACATTGGCCAGCATTTCAGGCGTTATAGTAGCTATTTCGGCTCATAGGTTACCTTTTAGTTCGTCGATTGTCTTTAGCTTGCTGGGATAAACTTAACTTTTTAAATAGCCCTAAAGAAAAATGTCAGGTACAGTTAAATCTGGAGAACGAAGTGGCTACTCAAAATCACCATTTTTCGACACAGCGTGTCCCGGGAACTTGCGCTGCAAAAATTGCATCGTAGCGGCTGCAGTGTGGCAAGGTGCGCCGTCGACGATTTCTCCAACTTTGAAAAAAATGGTCCAATAATGGTTTTTGAGCACACTCCGGCCCAAACAGTGACTTTTTGATCGTGCAGCGGTGTTTCGTGAATGACGTGTGGGTTTTTTGTTCCCCAAATTCAACAGTTTTGTTTATTGACTCCGCCGGATGAGCACGCACTGTTTTCATAACTGAACGATTGTTTTCAATGTAAAGCGCTACGATTTCAGCGCGTTCTTTCGGTGTGTATTGGCTCATGGCTAAAATGGCACTAAATAACGTTTCAGAATAATGCACATTTATCAAAATCGGTTACAAACCGACTGAGCTATTCAATTTTGAAATACCGAAGGTCTAAATGGCGCACCCTGTATAGATACCATATATCATATTGTACAGCATCGATAGTTCTATGTATATCGATTGTCGCATTGCAACGTTGCCAAACAACCAACTTCATTCCTTTCTGAGGTAACTACTACCTTAGCCAAAACCAACTCACCCTATCGCATAAATGGTGTCCACACCCTCGACTCCTATGGACTTGGCATACTCGGTCAGCTTACGTTCCGCATAGTAGTAAGTAACCTCGCTAGGCTTCCCGATCAACGCTTCGTACTGCAAACTCTTCCCTGTAACCTTCTTGTACAACTCCTCCAAACAAAGTAAAAACGCTCCATGGCCGTATCTCGGGATCGGTGCCTCTGACACCCACAGAAGGTCCATGTTGCACACCAGCACGTTCAAGTGCGGATACGGCACAACCGGCAAATTCTTGTCCGGCATTCCGTTGGAAACCAAAAGATCTACCATGAGCTGCAACGGTGTCTCCCATTGCACTGGTTCGCTCAGCATAACGATTGCTTCTATCGTCGGAAAATTCGGGTCCACCGGACCGCAAGTGGAGTCTCTTTTATCTTTGTTGACGTAGTCCAAGCTTGGAAAATTGCGAACCAGTTCGTCCATCGTCGTCACTTTCTTGAATCCTAGCTCGTTCGCGATTTCCCGGACTTTTCCCTGGCCGGAAACCAGGACTTGTTTGTCGTGGAAATGGCGGAACATGCGCAAGGGCGAATGGGCCAAGACCACTTGGTCTTCGGTGACCTCGAATCCAATCCATTTCGAGAGGTCAGCGGCTTTTTCGCTGCGCAAGGCGTTCCCGCTATTGGTCACGAAGATCGTGGGTACGCGAAATTTGCCGTCGGGACCTTTAAGGCGTTTGAAGGCTTCCGGTACCGGTGGCAGTACCTTTTTGCCACGTATGATCACGCCGTCGATGTCGAAGAGCAGGCCAAATTTAGGCTTTGTGCTGAGGTACTAGAAGGAAAACGCCAGGATCAGGTCAGGATTCAAGTCTTGCTGAAAGATCTTTAAGACGACTCGGAAGCTACTGTAGTGGGGGAGAGACGCATAGAATAGTAACTAGCTGAGAGGAAGAAGGATGAAAAGAGAATGCCTTTAGTGTTTTGGTTTATTTGTTAAACATTTGGAATTTCAGGCACATCTCTAACCCTTAAAGTGGATCGTGGGTGTCAAACACCCACATGTTTTTTTGATTGTCCAAAAGAAATAATAGTGTTATTATACAAAAGGATGTTTGAACTATCAGAAGGTAATTTTTTGAAGTAAAGAAGTGATCCTGTGGGCACAGGACAACATAAAATACACTGGGTGTTCAACACCCATTGTGAACTTTATGTGGTGTTTCAGATGTGTGCACTTTAAGCAGGGGTCGTGGACTCCCATGTTAAAACATGGGCAAATGGATATGACTGAATTTGACATGTGATTGTTGGTAGATGGCGTTAGTTTCTCATACAACTATATATCTATTATTTTATGGGTATAATGTATATAGATATATAGTTGTATGAGAAACTAACACCATCTACCAACTATTACACTGCAACTTTCCTACCCCTTCCACCTTCCTCATTTGCCAAGATTTCCTAGTCCACGACCCCTAACTTCAAGGGTTAAAAGCATTTCATAGTGCTGTGTAGGTGAGGTAAAAATGTTTACTTTCATAATTTTTAATAATAACTTTAGTGACAAACTAGGTACTAGGCTGCACTTCAAATATTAAAAATAATTACTATTTATCAAAAATGTATTTGTAAGATGAAATATAATCTTACACAGTTATTAAACTGATGCAGCGGTGACAAGTTTTTTTTTCTTTTTTCTTAAACTGGATGCTTCAATTTAAAATCATTTTTAGGTACTTTAATAAAATATAATTATTTTTATAGATAATTTTGTTGTTATATCATTAATAAGTTTGGTGAAATAAAGCCAATCAAGGTTTTCAAATGGAAAAGATCTGATTGAGTTGCAAATAGGTATTTCAATTGTATTTTAAGAGATTTTTATAAAAATTGAAAACTCTTTACTTTTTCAACTCTATTTTAATAAATTTAAAAAATTTTGAAACTAATTGAATTAAACTTTCATAAAATACAGCAAATTTATCTGTTAACAGCTATATGATTTTCTCATTATTTTAATAGTACTGATATTCTAATTGAAAATTTGTTTAAATTATCAAAAAATAAAAATTCGAGTTTAAAAAACACTAAACAATGAAACTCATAGTAAAAATGTTCACCAAGGATGTCAAAATTTAAGAAATTAGGATTTCTATAAGAACAGGAAATTTTTAGAATGTTTATCAAAAAAATGTATATTTTAAAATCGAAAATAAAAACATTCCAAACTTCTAGACTTAGTAATTTAAAAGCTAACAGTGAAGAATTTCAATTTTAATTTTGTTTTATCACATATAATACTTGCAATATATTTTGTACTGCAGTTTTTAGTCTTATTTCTGTTTTTCTGAATTCTTTGCTGCTACTTGATAAATGTTTGCATTAATTAAGCTTTTGTTATGTAAAGTTTACGAGCTCAAGGTTTTTAATGCAAACGTTGGAATCTATTTTTAGTTTCAGTACTTTTCCCAGGGTTGAATGGAGTCAACGTATTAATTGATAATCATGGAGGAAATAAATGTGAATTTTTCATTTTCAAATGATAAAAATGAAATTCAATAGAATAAACATTTATTTATTTAACTTTTTCGCACAATATAGTCATTTTTATTTTTTTACTACAACTTAAGATGTATTTTACATGAAAAATAGAAAATATGAAATTTTTGTAACGTATAATAAATTATACAGTGAATTTTGAGTAATAATAAAGTTAACAACATTTTTTTTATAGTAGACCCTATTTGTAATAACAATATAATATTCCATATATTTATAATTACATATTTTGCCTGTAATTATTATTAAACACTGTAATTATTATTAATTATGATAAATATAAAATTTTGTATGGATTCTTTTTAAATTCCAAGATTTTAAACAATTACATTTGAAGACATGGAAAAATTTGTAAAATTTCATAACTTGTAATGGGAAAATTCGCGTGAGAAAATAAATTACTGAATTTTGTTATTTTAGCACAATCCCCGTAAACAAAAACGAAGAAATTCAAAGTGATCTCAACGACTCCAGGAAATTATGAATTTTCGTGACAATGAATATTCCAAAATATTGCGTAATACAAATAATTACACGAATCGACTACGTCATGACAGAAAGTACTTTTAATTCGTGAAAAAAAATTGCAAAATATCTAGTCGCGCAACGACGTTAGTTTTCCCATTCGAAATATGTGTCAAGGTTGTCGTTAAATTAGCGCATAACATTGAAAACACTCACTCTAACGCCGGTGAACCTCGAGTTCGCTCGTAGCAAAATTTTAACGATTGCCATTGCGAATACTCCACCGATAAAGACTCAAAAATCTCGAATAAAAAATATAAAAACTACACTAGGCGTTAATTCGTACGCATGATCAAAAGCACAGATTAATTTTCATGTCCTTCATGGCTAACAACTTCCTTTGATCGATGCCAAGAAGTCACAAAAAACAACTGCAAGAAACTACAAGATATCAATAGACGAATGTCACACACAATCTCAAACTCGTGAATCAGCTGAGAGAAAATTGTCGACGTTAGACACTGCAATCTCACATTCTCAACCAACCACACCAACACTAGATCAGCAATGGCGCAAAAGTGGGGATAAAAACTTCGAACGTTGGCCATATTGAAATTTGAAAGCGTCGTCGGTCCGCAGTTCGGCTTAGTTCGGCGGATATCGGCAAAGTTCGGCCGAATGTAACTCACGTATTTTTTCATCGTTTTCAATATGACGAATATAACTGATAACCAAATTTCGTCAGATTTTAACCGAAAAGCCGTATATCCAATATATACAGGGCCGTATAAGGAATTTAACGACCGTAGGCAGTTAAAATTTCCCCTCCTCTCCATTTCCCCCCACCCACACCCATATTCTCCCCAAAGAAAAAATTTGAAATTCAGCGAATTGGAGAATTATATGACTTTACAAAAATCAAAAAAATGTAGAAAAATCGTGAATACGCCAAAATTTATAATATTTAGAAATTTAGATGTTTTGTAAAACTTGGTAATTTCAAAACTTGCGTTATTGCGCATTGAAAAATCAACTCAAGTCTACATACACAACTTTATTCTATATAAAAGTTGTCGAGAAAAAAAAAACTATGCTCATTTTTGTATGATCAAAAAATCAATGTTTTTCACTATTTAACTCGCTGCGAATGATTTGTTATTCATCGGAACTGCATATTTGATGGCAATTATTATTCGCGGAGCTTCAGTGGAGACGACAGTGTTGAAAAAGCGATCAAAAATTGAATAACAAATTATTAGTTTTTTTTTAATCCGAAGAAAAAACCATGTTTTTTTGTCACGAATCAAAAAACGTCTCGAGGAAGTTTGAGCTGCGACAAAGTTTCCACGTCCTCGTCGACCGCCAGTGTCTTGCCCAACTTTCTAGAAAATTTCAAGTCGCGATAGGTTCATAAATAAGCAAAATACAGCGAGTTGAAGTGGAGCGCGCGATTTGCCGCGCGACATTCAACGCAACGCGTTGCGTCAAGATTTTTGTATCGAGTCAAATTTCTCAAATCGACCCCTAAAAATGAAAGCTCGCCATAATTGAATGATTTTATAATCAATCGCTAGATTTTTCGGTCAAAAACAACTCCGAAACATTTTTTGTCGATATCTGCATTCTTGCAAAAGTTATTAACAATGAAATTTTTAGGCAGCATTTTACACAAATTATCGCTATTTACGAAAATGAACTTTAATGCAACTTCAGCACAAATGAAGTTGGAACTTTCGAAAAACTAAACTTTCTAAACTTTATAAACTTTCAAAAAAGTTAGTTGACGATCGAAAAACTTGATTTTTAACCCAAAAAAAAAGGTTAGGACCACTTATGCACTTTTTCCGTAGCTTGTTTCAAGAGACACACGCTGTATATTATATAATTTCGCACAAAAACTATTTTAATAATAGTTTAATACTATTTTAATAATAGTAATAATATTTTAAATACCTGAGCCGTAAACATCATATGTATATTAAATATTAACTCAAATTAAATTCACTTAAAATTCGCGATATAACTTTCGCCCGTTTTTTTTTCTTGGTATGAGTGACAGCACTTCTCCCGACACTTTTCCCGACAAACAATTTACCCGAAAACATCTAAACTCTAACCTTTCTAAACTTTCAAAAAAGTTAGTTGACGATCGAAAAACTTGATTTTTAACCCAAAAAAAAGGTTAGGACCACTTATGCACTTTTTCCGTAGCTTGTTTCAAGAGACACACGCTGTATATTATATAATTTCGCACAAAAATTATTTTAATAATAGTTTAATACTATTTTAATAATAGTAATAATATTTTAAATACCTGAGCCGTAAACATCATATGTATATTAAATATTAACTCAAATTAGAAATCATAAAAATATTTAAATAAAGTTTAGTAAAATAACACGCGAAAAAAAATTCACTTAAAATTCGCGATATAACTTTCGCCCGTTTTTTTTCTTGGTATGAGTGACAGCACTTCTCCCGACACTTTTCCCGACAAACAATTTACCCGAAACATTTTTCCCGACACTTCTTTTCCATTCTTTTATATGAACGGTACTGGGTAAGTTTTTCTAAAAAGTTTCCAAAAGTTCTAATTTTTTTTTCCTTATGAACTGTTTTTCTAATTTTAAATTTTTTTACTGCCACAAAATTTTGAACTAATGACCGTTGGAAAAAAGACGTTAGAAAATATTTTTCAGAAAAAGTGTGCCATAATCAAAAATTTACGAATCATTCATATTTTGTTGTTTGAGAAATAATAATAAAAGAGTAAAAAAAATGTTTCTAATTCTGAATCGATTTCTTTTTGTTTTTGAAATTTATGTTACTTTTTAAAAGTTCCCAGGCCACGATTATTTATTATTCCTGGCTAATTTCATTATGAAACTTGACAGTTTGATTTTTTGATTTCATTTTTTTGAGTTACTTTTTGTGACCGTTTTTTATATATTTTCTTTTTTCGGATACACTTTTCTTTGCACTTTTTATACGATCATTTTTTATACAAATTTTTTGGCTAATAAAATTTATTGTAAAAAAATGTCTGCTTTGATTAAAAAAAAAACTTCTTATTTTTTTGGAAACAGTCTGTCGGGAAAATTATGACTTAAGGGCGGGCGGGAGAAATTGAAACATATGCTGTAACATGGGAAAATTCACTCGACTTTGAGCCATACTTTCGCCGAAATTAAAGCGAATTGACC
>JAPYZL010131016.1:0-17056 GCA_030522825.1 Platygaster orseoliae
TGACCAAAATAAATATTTATTTGCTCGTATTCAAATATGAGATTTATTATCTATTAACGAATCTTATTTGATGGGAATAAACGTTTCTCTCAGTGTATGAATCGGAAATATTCCATACATTTTAAACATAATTCCCATACATGTGTACGATATTTATTTTTCATCTATAGAATTTATCAGAAAAGTATGTGAAAAGTGACGTACTCACATAAGAAATTTTCCATATCCTCTAAACTCCCATAGAATATGAGAAAACTTTAATACACAAGTATTGAAAAATTGCAATCATTTTTTACAGTGTAGATAATTAACTTACATATAGGTTAAAATTATGAAATTTGCCGTAACAGTTGTAAAAATACCATCTTCTGCATTAATTCAAGTTCTTTCACCCCTCCTCTTCAAGAAACGTAAAAACTGAAAGCCTCGACCTTACGCAGATCACGTCCCAAAACAAGATTACCGAAAACGTCCCGGTCACATCTCTTTACTCAGCTCGCCACCTTCCCCTAGCTCTTCCACAAAGCACACAAATAATTCTTCGCGACGCGTAAATAGCGCCGACGATTCATCCAGCGAGAGCTACCCCCTCCTCCCTCACCCACCACCATACCAAACAACCCTCTCATAAACAATAACACGGCGCATCGTAATTTTTCTTACCTACGAAAATTCTAATGATATCAGTTACAAAAAAGAAATTAAGTAAAATAAATTGATTTTCTACTCAGTTCAATATAATATCATTTTCAGCCCAAAATCACGAAAACTCCCCATCAAATTTTCCAACGCCCCGAAATTTCCACACACTCGCAGAATACTGGAAAATCCCGATAACGCGACCAGCCGATAAAAAGCGCAAAAAATCATGTACACGCGAGGTCCTGGAGGAAGCAACGGGAGAGGTGCGCTTGGAGAAGAGGCGCCGGGAGGGGGAGGCAATCGGAGGAAGCGGGGCAAGGGAGGAAAAGTCCCGGAGGTTCGAGGGCGAGAAGGCGAGAGAGGCTCGCTGTCCGGGAAGAAAACGCTTCGGTTTATTTCAGTTCGATTTTTCCAGTGTCGCCGTTGCCTGGACGACAATTCGCAGGCGCGGCTCCCTCGCTTTTCCTCACTCTCTCTCTCGCTCCCTCACCCCCTCCGCCTCCGCGTCCCTCCAGCCCCGTTTTTCCAACGACTCCCCTCCCGATATGTACCTCTTCCTCCGCGTGACAACGAGGAACAAACGAACAAACGAACGAACGGGTTACGCCCAGATGCGCGCATCGAAGCCTGGTCAATAGAGTTTCCCGAGCTTCAACCAAACGGAGGGCAAAGAGGGGGAGGGGTGGAGGGGTGTATAGGTGCGTGGAGGATCTGGTCCGCACAAGGGTGGACCTACTCTCGCGATTGGAAATCTATTCCCACCCCTACGGTTCGAACCCCGACCTATCGGAGGGATTCGGTTCGACGATATTGAGTCTGCGCTCTGGTGGAGCTGTATCCTGGTCCCCATTGTGACCCGGTACCAGCTTTTGCCACAGCGGCATTTCGACCGGTCCCAAGTTTCTCGCGCTCCTTTCACTTTTTACCGGACGCCTACCGCGTCAAGTGCAATGCCTTTGTTGGCCCCGGTCAGCGGTCGGACACGGCCGCTCACAATGGGACTTCGCGCAAACTTTCGGATGCTAAATGGCGCCCGTTGGAGTGGCGTCACAATGCGCTTGTGATAAACAGGAATTGACAATGGCGTTTGGTATCATCAATTATGGACCCTTCATTATCAGTTTTCGGGGTCACAGACCGGGGGAAGTTGTTTTTTTTTTTGGGGGGGGGGGGTTCGTTTTTGTGGGCGTGTAACTAGTTGTATGTTTGTTTGGGAAATGGAGGTTTAGGTATGAAAATGTGATTTAGTTCAATCAAAAATAAATAAACATAATGTAAATTTCTATCTTTTAAAAGTGCAAGACACGCATTGCAAAGTCTAAGTAATCATCGTCAATGTGTAAAATAATCACTGATAAGGTATCAATTTTTTTAAAATTAATGTCGTCGTCATGTTAACTTCCTAACTGGTGAATATCATCTCATCGTACCTATTCACCAGTCAGAAAGTTTTCATGGTCACGATTTTATTTTTTATAAAAATTGGTAAGAAGTGATAATTTTATACATAGACAATAAAGATCTTAATCACGTGCATCTTTATCATTTTTCAAAAAAAGAAATTCCTATCAATACAATTCTTATGAGAAGTTGCTAAGAGTCAAATTATCGGTAGGGATAAAATTGAAGGCATGGCCCCAAGAGATCATTTTTTTTTTCTAATGATTTATTTAAAAGATTGTAGACAAACAGAATAACGATTAGAAATTGACTTATTGATTATTAAAAATATAATATTTAATGTTCAGTTTTATTAGAAAAAAGATAGAAAGTATTATTGTGATAATTTGGGAATTATATTACGTGATTTTTACAGGGTTCACACAGAGAATTAACATTGTTTTTTTATCAACTTTCTATGTTTATCAGTTTCAGAATTTTAAATTTGAATTAAATAACAACAATTTTTCGTAGTTTCTCGGATATTTATTCACCTATCTATAAGTCAGTTTTTTCTTAAGTTCTCTGTTGTTTCTTGTAATCTTTTTGGAATTTGTATAAATTCGGACAGTTCTGGGAATTTCATACAAATTTTTTTATAGCTTTTGATAGATTGTTACATTTTTTGGAGTGTAAAATATTCATTGCAAGAATTTTGAAATTTTTTTTCAGGCTGACTATAAAAATGAATAAGGTTTGACAAAGAGAAAATTTTTGAGCAGTTATTTTGAATGAAGTGTCAGATAAATGCAGTGTTGTGAATTGAACACAATCTTTGACTGTACTATGAAATATAAGAATTCCTTTTTTACATGAATGAAACCGCAGAACATTTTTATCCATTTCTAACTCATCAGTATTTTTAAGATGAATTTTACTTCATCATTTCCCAATTTTCATCCATGGTAATTATATGAGACCTTTTATTTAAGATATATATATCATGAAAAAGCATCATAAATGTAAACAGAATTGGTAAAAAAAATATTATTGGCGATCAATAACATTATCTTCATTTCTAAAATCGATAGTAAAAAAACGAAAATTTTTTTAATTAATTTTTTCTATTCAGTTGTTAACAATATTGAAAAGTAATGTTTTATCCCCAACTGTATTCCAAAATTTAAAATAAAAAATGGTAAAAATATTGCTGTATGAAAAACGTTCAGACTTTTAAATTACAAAAAGTCCGAGATTGTTCACCAAAACAGTTGGTTTTTAAGTTGTTTTAAAAACAATTTTTTATATCACCAATTTTGAAAACTGTTATTCACTAAAGTGCAAACTACAATATGTTCAGTATTTCTTACCACGTATCAACTAATATTCACAATATTTGACGTTTTACTATACTGCATGGTAAAAATAAATATATTTCATAACATATGAATATGAAGAATCCAAAAAATATTGTAGATTTTTCTAGCACACACTAGCATATCCAATATACACACTACTAATTCCCAGATTTCCTCCCAGTCCACTTGCAAAATTCTCATTACCCCACTACCATCGGTCCATAATTGCCTCTCGTTTCCACTAATCCAGATCCGGACAGTTCCATCCTTCATCTTACTTGACAACGTCGAAAGCACGTCGGCCATTTCTTCGTCAAAGCGCTGTTATTCCTGGCTGAACGAACAGAACCGGAGCACAGCGCCGATAAAAAAGACGAGAGTAGCCCCTCTCCCCCCTATCACCGGTCCCTCTCAACCAAGCCCCGTTTCTCCTCTTTCGCACTCTCTTTTTTCGCACTTTCCCTCGCGCCCCACGGGGGCGGTGGCGGTGCAGGCTATGGTGGTGGGTATAGAAGCTATCGACGTTTTTACGTAACAAATCAGTCGTAACTCCGACCGTGCGCGTTGGAACGACCAATAGGAAAGCGAGCCGATACTCGATACCCGATCACATCATAGGTTCCGAGGCTCCCGAACGACCTCGGCTCCGTACTCCCCCAGCCAATCCAGCGGCGCTATAGGAAAAAAAAAACGCTGGTGTGCGTTAGAAAGTGCAAAAAAGGGAAACGAAACGGTCCCATTGGCCCTCGAACGGTGAAATTCTCGCACTGCTACAGGGCTAATCCAGAAAAGTATAGGTTTACAGAACTAGAGGATGTATACTGAGGGTTACCATGCTGAAAAAAAATGGATGGTTATGGAACGTGAAGTCAGATCTTGTTTTTGCGAAGTTGAAGTCAAAGAAACGAAACGTTGATGTAAAATATAAATAATGCCCAATCATCCCACATTAATGTTGAAAATAAATCAAACTCCTTCAACAATCAGAAAGATCTCATTTTATCCAAGCTTTTAACTCTTATTCTATTAAGCCCTCATCAGGTAAGTGTAACAATTTTTTTCAATATAACATATTGACACATACGATTCAACAGCATAAAAACACAAATAGCTAAAGTCGTTTTACATACGTAGATCAAATTCTGAACTATAGATTAATACAGTGCTCATCATCAGATTCCAAATCATCAGTGCTCAATGCTCATCATCAGATTCAAATCAGACTCCTTCAACAATCATAAAGATCTCATTTTAACCAAGCTTTCGGTTCTCATTTTGTTGAGCCACATCAGGTAAGTGTAACAATTTTTTCACAATATAACATATCGACACTTACAATTCAACAGCATAAAAACACAAATAACAAAAGTCGTTTTACATACGTTGATAAAATTCTGAACTATAGATTAACACAGTGCTTATCATCAGATTCAAAATCATCAGTGCTCATCATCAGATTCAAATCAGACTCTTCCAACAATCATAAGGATCTCATTTCAACCAAGCTTTTGACTCTCATTTTATTGAGCCCTCATCAGGTAAGTGTAACAATTGTTTACAATGTAATCTATTAACACTTACAGTTCAACAGCATAGAAACACAAATAACAAAAGTCGTTTTACATATGTGGATCAAATTCTGAACTATAGATTAACACAGTGCTGATCATCAGATTTCTGGTTGTCGTTATGAAAATCTTTCGTTCAAACATCAAACAGAACCGTCAATGAATACAAAGAAACCTATACACTGTGACATTCAACAATTAACTGAACCGATCTACATTTATGTTAAAAAGAAATCAGACTCCTTCAACAATCATAAAGATCTTATTTTAACCAAGCTTTCGACTCATATTTTATTGAGCCTTCGTGAGGAAACTGTAACAATGTTTTACAATATAACATATTGACACTTACAATTCAACAGCATAAAAACACAAATAACAAAAGTTCTTTTACATACGTTGATCGAATTCCGAACTATAGATTAACACAGTGCTGATCATCAGATTTCTTGTTGTCATTATTAAAATCTTTCGTTCAAACAGAACCGTTCTAATATGAATAATGTCCAATCATCTCAATCTTAAGGAACCACATAAATGTTGAAAAGAAATCAGACTCCTTCAATAATCATAAAGATCTCATTTTAACCAAGTTTTCGACTCTTGTTCTATTGAGCCATAATCAGGAAACTGTAACAATGTTTTACAATATAACATATTGAAACTTACAATTCAACAGCATAAAAATACAAATAACAAAAGTCATTTTACATACGTTGATCAAATTCTGAACTATAGATTAACACAGTGCTCATCATCAGATTTCTTGTCGTCATTATTAAAATTTCATTCAAACAGAACCGTCAGTTAATACAAAGAAACCTATACACTATCAACTAAACCGATCATACCTCACTCACTTCATGAGACTAAGCTGATGATATAGTTCAAATATAATTCGATAAGACTGTAAATTTTACATACCGAATTTCCGAATTTCGACTACTCTTCCAAACGCCATTTGGGCCAAGTGTCATGTGTAACTTCCTTTTCCCATCCCAGTCTTTGATCCGTTCCATTTCCTTGACTTCTCCCAGTTCCCCTTTTTCCCTCGCTTGGATTATAATCAACCCCTTTTATCCTAGGCTTTCCGTGTCGCTAATTTCCATAATTACACAGACGCTAAAATCACAATATCCTGGCGGAAAGGAGTAACCTACGGGTTCCTCTTCCAAGCAGGCATATACGAAAGAAGAGAGGGTCGGGAAATTTATGAAGGCGCATGTTTATGCACGGAGGAGTGCGGGAATAACCGGCCAAATGACAAGCTGACAGGGGTTATCATCGGAATGATGCGTGGGGTGAGGGGGGGGGGGTGAGGTAGAGAAATCATCGGTGGTTGCGACAGGACCCTCTGGAAGGTCCTTGACCAGGGACGATTCCTCACGGGCAGAGAAACTTGGAGCTGGTTGACTTTTCTCACTTTAACCCCGCGATGCGATGCTTGGCTTCGGGGGGAGGATGGGGTTTCGCTGGGGCTGTATCGAGCGGCCCTCCCACATACATCTATCTCCTCCGACTCGGCGCCCTCTTTTCCCGCGCGCCCCTCACCCCGCCCAACGCGCCCGCCGCCCCCTGTCCTTTGCCACCCCCGCGGGTCCTCTCTCTTTGTTCCTTCTTTATCGGCCCTCGCCCTCTTCTCAACTCCATACCTCTTCCACCCCCTTCCCTCTCTACCCCTTCAGCTATTTTTCCCGCAGGACATTCCCGTGCTCTTCGATTTTCATCGGGTTTACCACGACGTGTGTGTATGCGATGGCTGATTTTCGATGTGGTAATGTGAGTAGTTGAAAGGGTTGGTTGTATGAATTGTTTTGTGGTGGAAAAATTATGATTTTTTTATGGTCTCAGAGATTTAACATTGTGGAAGCTGAGGATAGTTGAAATAGTTTTTTGATTTTCGGAATTTTAACCTATCTTCCAAGTAATAGACGTAGTATAAAAATGTTCCTCGTTGTAGGTGTAGCATTTTTTGAAAACTTTTATTTCAATTCTGAATTTGATAAATTTTTTTACACGAGTGTCAAATTTTCCGTTATTACTTTCATTAGACAATCTGGTGAGAGTATTTTTAGTATTTTTGATAGAAAGCATTTGTAGAACAAATATTTTAAAAAATTCTTCTTTCTTGACTCATTTTTCACAATAATCTCATTCAAATCTTACGAATTCTACGAATGTTATGATAAATAAAATGGTGTGTTTATTTACTTCATTACAACTTTGACACTTACGTTGATCAACTATTCATTTCTCGAATAATTTTTCTGTCCTACATATATCAAATTACAATCTTGTGAGTTTACACTGTGAATGACACAGTGTTATTAGTATTCTTGAATATTTTGTAACTTTGAAAAATCATAACTATTCGTGAAATTCCTTGAATGATCAAGAAACTTTATACGTAAATCCTAACGTAGTAGAATAGAACAGCATAAATCTTGTTATTCTCGTCTTAAAAAGATTCACAATCTGAAACTTACAATTTTCTGCCTTATATTAATATTTTTGTTGATGAATACATATAAATAAACATTTAATAAAAACAAAAGTGGAAAGTTTCGAAATTCTTGTGATTTATAATTTGATTAGATAATTAGAAAACTCTTTTAACAACACAAAAATTTGTCTCTTTATTATGTAAGGAGTTTTTTATAATAAAAACTTATTCAACGTTCTGATAATGTTGGTTATTATTGATGTAATTTCTGATGAGGTTCAACAAAAGCCGTAAACACGAATTTTCATAAGTGGATTTGATTGTTGTTTCCCTGCAATAATCTACATTAGCTCGTTATTATCAGAATTAATGAATTCACAATTATGAATCATAGAGTTACTGAATATCAATGATGGTTCTAGTAATTTATTATTACATTTTAAATGATTTGCAAACATTTTAATTTGTTTCAAATAACTTGATCTTATATCTCTGATTTTATCGCCCAGAGTAATATTTTTTAGTTCCTCTGACAATAGAAAAATCAAAAAAATTTTACAAAAATTTAAAAAATTTTGAGTCATCGTTCTGCAACATCTGCTTAAATAATCAAGATCAATGTTTCATTTACCGAAACGCTATTTTTATAATCTAAAGAAATCATTATTGATTTTTAAGTTTTTCCTACTCCATCAAACAATTTTATTTGAAATAATCAATGCAGCCAACAATTTTATGAAAAAAACATAGAAATAAGTTTAAACAGCCGTAAGAAAAAATTCTTCAGATTCATTCAACCAAAATGAATTTGAGTTGTAACAGCTATCATTAAAAATATCAGTCGATTCTACTGAAATAAAAGCTCGTGTTTTTAAATAAATAATTTTTTTATCGGCCATTTCAGGATTTACATAATAACAAAGTATAATATTAGTTATCATAACTTAATTTTTCACTGGGTATAATGAAATAATTTAAGAGAGTACTCCTATGTGACAGCAATTTTTTCAGGTGATTTTTCAGAATTTCGCAGCAAGAAAATTTTTCAATTTTTTTTAAAGTCGTATTTTATTTAAAAGACCTCCAACTAATTATTGAATGGATTTTTTCAAAAAAGTTTTAATTATTACGTAATTGTGAAGACAGTCCTTCTGAAAAAAAAAACTTGATTTGATGGTTCGAACGATTTCAAAAATCTTACAGGATAAAATTATTTTTTATATTCGTTTAATCTTTAGTAGTGCTGTTGTTTCCATTTTTATAGTATAAAATTTTTTTAATTTTCAAAACTCTAAAATTAGACATGAAACAAAATTTTTTTTTTAGGTTCCACCTAATTTAAGAGTTCATGTGATAAAAATTTACAAAGTATTAAGACAATAATCATAAAACTATAGATGGACCAAATTATCACATTTCATTTTTCACTTCAGTAAAATTTTCAAAATCCCGTGAATTATGAATCCGAACTTTTTTTTGAAGGTTTCTCTTCACAAAGATGCAGTGAATAAACTCATAAAAAATTTTTTTTTAAATATACATTCATTTTCTAGTTCACAAACTTATAAGTCAAAAAAAGAAAATCTTGTCAAAAATAATTGATAACTATTTTACTAATAAAATTCCCTGGAAAAATTAAACTAACAGAATTTCTCACATTGTAAAAAATAATCGCAATTTTGATACACTTGTGAATGGAAGCTTTCCCATGTTGTGTTGAAATTATCCGATATTGTATGGGAATTTGAGGAATATGGAAAATTTCCTTTGCAAGTATGTCACTTTCCTGATACTTTTCCGAAAAATTCTATGTATGAATGAGAAAAATTCTATACATGTATAGGAATTATAGATCAAAGTATGGAAAATTTTCGATTCATGTGTACGAATAAAACTTCCCATAATGTAATAGAAGTTTTTTTACAGTGCGCCTTTAACAAACAAAAAACCCCTGTACCCTTTAAACGAATTCAATAAATTTTCCTAAATGTAAAATTTTTAATCATAATCTACCCCACTTCAAGAATCCGATAAAAAAAAAAAAATACACTCAAGTCGACCAAAATACACCAAGGGTTGGTCCACGATTAAGGGTATATCTACGAAATTGGGGCTCGACAAGGGCAAGCTTGGAAGAGGTTTTCCTTGGAAAAGTCGTGTACATGCATTAACCGTCTATAGGTTTCGGAGCCGTCTTGGATGCGATACGGAAGTCGGGGGCGGGAGGGGGGAGGGGACGCATTGGTGCGGTGGAAAGTTGGGCGGATGGAGCTGCAATCGGAGGGCGGCAGTGGGTGGCCGGGGGGTGGAAGAGGGTGGCAGGGGGTGGGCGGTTGAGGGGTTTGAGGTTGGACAGAAGAGAGATGGTGAAAGAGGACCGAGGGAAAAGAGGGAGTGAGACGGAATCGAAATAGCTAAAAGTGGGAGGAAGAGAGAAAGAGGAATGCGGAGTAGGAGTACTATCTTGGAGACTTCGCACTGTATCTTGAAATGAGTTTTGTTGGATCAATAAGTTCCACTATAAGAACACTCACGCTCTGTGCTGAGTCGGTATATCGATGTGTGGGTGCCGTCCGTGTTTATCTGCGTCTGCAAATACGAGGATGCACGGTGCACCCCTTGAAGCATTTTTCTATCTCGGCCAATATGGAGAGGAGAGACGTTCGGAGCTGACATCAAAGTCGAGTATTTATTGTCCATGGTACCTTGAAAGGAAAGGAACTTGGAAATTCGAAGTTTTGAATGATTGTTTAAGAAAGCTCCATTTTCAATGTAGAATTATTATATTTTAAAATGACTTATTGGAGCCAAGAACAGTATGAGTTAAAATGCCTTTGACTGAGGTTCCTCATTTTTTATTGTACGTTTTGACTTTATTTGATGTGTCTTCAATGTTTCATTTTTAAATTGTTGGTGAGGTTTTATTATAATTGACTGTGTTGATGATTGTTTATGATTTGATATTTTACCTCATGAAATTATGGAGATTTAAATCAGGAATTTATTGTGAATCTTGAGGACAATATATTTTTCCTGAAGAGGGTGAAATATATTTTCTTCATTCCCAAATAGCAAGGTAATTTTTTTCATTATCATAATGTTTATGATTTTTCGATTTTGCTGACCATGTTAAAAACTGAAAGTAAAACTTACTTATTCATATTTTTCATTGAATTCACCGATTTTTTTCGTGGAAAGGTAAAAATTTTTCGAAGAATATACATAGAAATAATAATTTTTAGATTATTAGGTTTGCAGATAAATATTTTGATTACTTATCTGAAAATATTTAATTTTAATAGAGGAAATTTGAGCCTCAAAATAGTGATCGTAAAGTTTTAAATACGATTTCGTGTTCTTTTTCATTAACTAATGTAAGCTGGAAATCGAAAACAGAATATTTTTTTATCATTGTTGATTTCTGATAGAAATTCTTAGTTCACGAAGAAAATCTTTAACGCAATTTCTATTCCGTAATGACAAAAAGTAGAATTATTCTTGGCAGCTTTTTCTATATGAGTTGTTCAAAAAACCTAGCTGTAAAATGAATATTTCAAAGCATTCAATTAGAATCTTTCGATTGAATCTTTTTAAGTTTTTCAGAGTTATTTTCAAAAAAATTCATGAATATCTACAATGTTATACATAAACGGTATTTATTACAAACAAAAAACTGAACTGTGAAATATTGAAACATCGCTGTATGATAAATAGAAGGAGGTCGAATTTTATTAATTACTCCGTAGCGTTGCTCTGAGAATATGGACTTTTGCCAAAGGTGGCTTTGGGCTAGTTTTTGCGGTAGGTTCGGTTTTGTATTTAATAGCTCCCATGTTGTAAGTCCAATATTGCGGGTAACGTACTGCAGTAAACCAAGAGCTCATAATTCAATTAGGTACCAATAATTTATATATGCCAAAATAGATTTTATAGATAGTATCGAATTTTCTAAACACAAACAAATTTGCAGTAATTGTATTTGTAGATGTCAAAAGGAAAATTTTCAAAATTCGTTCAATTCTCTGCCGAGAAACATTGAATTAAAGATTTTCACTCTAGTCTTCTGCAATTTCTTGAGTAAAAATGATATAATTTATGTATACAAACTTTTTTTTCGAATAAATAAACTTAAAATTAAAAAAATCTACTTGTGTGTGATTTCATGAAAATTGATCTTATGAAAAAAAGGCTTTTTAGAAAAGAAAAAATTTTTTTTCGAATTTTCCCGGAAATCGACCATCGGTCTATAAACTACTATAAACTGCTATATTTCATCTTATATTTTTACTGGATTTTCTTATATTTCCTTATTGAATTTTATTATTCATTTTAATATTTCAATAATAATATTCAATTTAAAATAATATGAATGAACAATAATTTTCGTGAAAATAATTAATTCTTCGATTTTTGAAATCAGTAAATATTAAATATCACTGTTTTAGAGTAAAAAACTGCAAACATAGTCATTTTTCTAAAAAAAATCAGAAATAAATACAACTGATTTGAAATTTTGAAAATTTATTTATATTCAATTTTAACAATTTTTCATGACATCAGAGTTTTTTTTTATTAAGCAAAGCATAAGTTTTAAAATTGAACCAGTTTTAATTTTAATCATCAATAATGATTTATTTCAAAATGTGATATGCTTATTTGTTTATAATGATTATAATTTTTCATTTTTTACATATTTTCTCTTATATTTTCATCTCATATTACTGAAGGTTTATTGATGCGAGAAAAATGACAATTTAAATATTTCATGACCAAGCACAGAAGACAATAATAGCAAAAAACTTTTCAAAAAATTTAGTCATAACAACAAATGGTTCTAAATTTTTCATATTCATGAATTATTATTTTCTACCATTTTTAATAAATAATAGTTATTTTTGTAATAAAGCAAAGCAATATAATTTTTCAAATTGAACCAGTTGGAATTTTAATCATAAGTAATGATTTATTTAAAAATGTAATATGCTTATTTTTTATAATGATAATAATATTTCTTTTTTTGAATGTTTTGTCTTACATTTTTATCTCGTTTTACTGAAGGTTCACTGATGCGATAAAAATGACAATTTGAATATTTCATGATCAAATTTTTATTCTTAAAAATTTTTAGTAAAATCAGAGTTTTTTTTAATCAAGCAAAGCAATATAAATTTTCAAATTGAATTAGTTTTAATTTCGATCGTAAATAATCATTTATTTGAAAATGTAATATGCTCATTTTTTTAAAATGATTTTAATTTTTTAATTTTTAAACATTTTATCTTGGATTTCTATCTTATTTTGCTGGAGGTTTCCTTTTACGATAAAAATGACAATTTGAATAATTCATGACCAACTTTTTATTCTTTACAGTTTTTAAAAAAATTATAGTTTTTTTTTCTCATCAAGCAAAGGAATATAATTTAAAAAATGGGACCAGTTTCAATTTTAATCATGAATAATGATTTATTTCAAAATGTAATATGCTTATATTTTGAAAATGATTCTAACTTTTCTTTTTTTTTCAAATTATCTTACATTTTTATCTCATTTCACTGGATGTTTACTGACGCGAGAAAAATGACAATTTGAATAATTCATGACCAAGCACAGAAAACAATAATAGCAAAACAAGAATGTTTGACTAATGGCTCGCGATAGCAGTGCAACTAGTGCGAGAGACAATCTCCTCGAGTCAGCTTGAAAAACCTCGGCGTTATATGCCAAAACCGGGGGCCCCGTAACCCCGTCGTTGGCATCGATATTTTTGAAACTCTTGGCCGCTTGCCCTCGCGCGCTTTCCGTCTCGCCTGAAATTCAATTTCCGATTTTGTGAAAAGTGGAAGTGAAAATCGCTCGGATGGCTGCCAGTTTTCGCGGACATTTTCCGCGCCTCGCGAGAACGGTCCAAACGAGACGAAATTTTTCCCCAGCGAGTTTAACAACCCGGAATTATTTATACCCTTTGATTTCCACCAAGCACGTGTAAATCCCCCTCATATTCATTCCGGGCGACTACTTTTGCGCGCGTCCGAGCCGGGAATCTTAATCAGAAGTTGGGGCACGAGCGCGGAAATCTCGTAAAAAATATATGCGAGCCGGAGTTTCAAAAACCGCGAAAAAAGACGGGACCTTTTTTCGCGGGAATAAGTCCCTTTTGTGGGGCCAATCTTGGGTGATAATCAGAGCGCGTATGTCAAGCTTCTCCGTTCGAAGGCTCATTTTTCTTCGTTCAAGATGCGAGCTGGATACAGCTGTGATTTTTAAACAGTTGAATTGGATCTCCGGCTGTTTTTATGGAGTTTTTCTGCAGAAATTTTTTTTTTGTAAGCCAATTAATCTGAATCAATTTTCACAATATTATCCACCCAAAAAAACCTCCCAAAACTTACAAATACATTTTGTTGTTTTTTTTAACTGCACAAAATTTTTAGTATTTACCATGGAATTTAATTTTTTTTCATACAATTTATTCAAAACCTAGTTCGATAAAACATAAATGAATAAAACCAACAGAAGTTTTCAAAAAGTTGAATAACATATGAAAAATCAGTTTTTCGGAAATATGATAAAAAATAGTTCAAATGATTGTGGTGAAAAACATTCAATATGAAACATCCGAAATTTAAAATATCTGAACCCTGAATATTTTGGATTTCATTTTTTCAAAGTACGAAATTTTCGAACTAAATAATGTAAATTTAAAGTAATTTAAAATGTTGACTTTAAAGACTTAAAACATCTAAATTATAAAAAACTCGAACTTATAATAAAATAATCTCGCCTCAAGACAATATAATGTAAATCAAAGATATAATTATTTACAATTTTTCAAAAACCATGAATATTATAAAAAAAAAGGTTAGAATATTTTAAAAACGATAAAGTTTTAAAAAACGAACAAATGATCGGAGGAAGTTTAGAAGATGTCATCATTTCATGAATTATTCAAATTTCCTTATTTCGAAAGTCAGACAACTTTTCAAAATTTGTTAGTGATAAAGTTTTATTCTTCAAATTCAAAGTAATTTATCATCAACTTAACTGCACAATTAAAGGCTAATTCTAATAAAACTTAAAAATTCTAAAGTACAAAAATTTATAATATACTAAAATGCATAACGGTTTCCTTTGAAATTGGCGAATTTAAAAAAAACTGATTTCGTCCTCGTTTTTTTTACACAGAGAGCGTTATATTTATTTCATATTTATTTGATATTTGTTTTTTTAATTTTCAAATTACTCTTTGAAGTTTGTGAGAAAAGAACTAGTATTTCATGAAATCTAAATTATTTATTATTTATTTCAATGCTTGGTTATTTATTTAAATAAATTATTATTACCCACATAATTTCAAAAATAATTCTAATTATTTCAAAGTTATTTAATCATATTTCATTGATTATTAAATTGAATAGGTGAATTATTAAATAAATATAAAATGAAGTAATTAATTAATTGCTTTTTTTATTAATTCATGATAATTTGAATAATGAGTTTTATAATATAAATAAAAACTTTAAATAATTTGTTTTATTGTTCGGCACAACTAATTTTTGTCGAATTTGAAATTTTCAAATATAAAAAATATATTCAATGCTGAAAGTGATAGCAATTTACTTAAAAACAACTGAATTTTTTTAAAAATTGTAATCATTTTGTTTTTTAATCTATTACAGTAGAAATAATCGAATGCTTATTACAATCGTCTGGGAAAGTTTTGAAAATTCTATGAGATAAACGGAATTCCGTAAATTCCAAATAATTTCACTGATAAAAAATTGTGAAATTAGAAAAAAACTTACGATTTTACTTGAAAATTTTTAAAAACATAAGTTCGTAAATTTCACAAATGACAAAAATTTTTATTTCATAATTAAATTTTTTGAAAAATTAGCATTTTCGAAGTTTTTTTAATCTATCACAATGATATTCAATAAATACTAGTTCTAAAAGTCAAAAAGTTTCTTCAACTTTGTGAAAGTGAAAAGAATAATTTAATATATTTAGTTTCATGATCGATCATCTAGAACACGAAGATCCCACTTAAAGATTTTATAACTATTACTTTTTCACCCACCAAATTATTCAAGACTAGTGTAAGAATTCAATAATTTTCGTGGTGCACTTTGCCTATAAATAACGACCTCAAAAGGTACTCTAGGACTCTAATAAATAAAAAAAAAGATGCTTTCAATTATGAAAACCCTCGTAAAAATTTACTGGGATTCTCGAACAACCAAATCCACTTGTACTCTGACGATAAGATTACAATAATGATTTTCTGAAAACATATGTCTCAACTAATGTTTTTTTATCTCATAAATTTCTGATGAACAAAATTTTCTTCTCAATTTTTTCAAATTCTGAATTTTTTAAGTTCAATGTTGTCAAATTTTTGTTTAGAAAGATTAACATGTATATAAAGGATCTTAGAAGTATAGTCTAAAAATGAATTTCGAATTACTGAATGAATCTTGAACTTTTCACACCGAACCAGTTTGAAATTTAAATTTCATGAATACCACGGTTAATAACAAAACACTATTGTAACTCCACATTTAAATCGTTCACTTTCCAAATTATTCAAGACTGCTGTAAAATTCCGGTTACTTCGGTGTTTTACATTGCTTAAAAATAATGACTCAAGTACTGTAAAATTCCAACCACGCATTTTCTTTAAAAATACTTTCATTTTTGGAATAACGAAAACTCTCGTAAAAATTGACGAGGGTTTAATTTAATTATTATCCAGAAACATATTTCTCAGCTAATTTTTTGTCAGCTTATAAATTTCTGTTAAACACAATTTTTGGATAAATTTTTAATTTAAAAGTTCTGTTGAATTTTTGTTCAGAAATATGAACATGTATATTGAGTTTTCCTCAAGTTGCGTAGTCAATAAAGTATAATTTTAGTTTTTGAACTTTTTACTATTATATGTGTATCCTTGTTAATAATAACACTTTGTTGAAACATCACATTTAAATCGTTCACTTTCCAAATTATTCCAGACTGCTGTAAAATTCCAGTTATTCCGGTGTTATACTTTGCCTTAAGTACTCCAAAACTACAACCACAAATTTTCGCAAAAAAAACTTGAATTTTCGGAATTACGAAAACCCTTCTAAAAATTTCTCGAACAACCGAATTCACTCGTCCTCCCACGATCGAACATGAATTTTCAATTTTCCGCTCGCTCGCCGCGCGAGGGACATTATCGCGCTTGCGCTACCCTTCTTTAATTTGAATTCTATTACGTCCGATCTCTATTCTCCGTTTCCTATGAATATTCAAGCCCGACGGTGCCACCGCGAGTTATCTATCGGATATCCAAAGAATTGAATTAATATAGCGCGCAAAACAAGACCGAGCGCCAGACTGGGCGGAGACGCCTCGGAAAATCTTGTTTCGAGGGCCATTAGCGTCCGCTTTCGGATGGAACTCGATCATCAGGCCGATTGAATAACGCCGAAGATGCTCCCGGGATTCGACGCTTTTTCGACACGGAAAATGAGCCAATGAGGGCTTGGTGCCGATTGTGCACAAGTTTATGGTGCACATTTTATTGTGCACACATTTATTGTGCACAAGTTTATGGTGCACGCATTTATTGTGCACAAGTTTATGGTGCACACATTTTTCGTGCACAAGTTGATGGTGCACAC
>JAPYZL010131055.1:0-16030 GCA_030522825.1 Platygaster orseoliae
GAAATAGCTTGTGCAAATTAAGATTTGTTTGGTTGAAAAACATTAAAAATTTGACTAAAAAACTGGGTGCCCCTATGAATTTGGGACACACTGTATAAGGTTTTGAATTTCAGCAATTTTTCAAAATAAAAAAAAAACATCGGGGTATGTAAATATTGTCCAGAATTTTAAAAAATTCAAAAGATTTGTAGAATTTTAAAAAAATTTCGTGAATATTGTTAATTGTTTCAATTGTCATATTTCTTCGAAATATGTATAACATTGTTTTTGTTTAATTTTTTCAATAAAAAACTGGAAAACTTGAGATGTATTGAAAAATTACGAAAAATCTTGATACATTGTACAAATGTTCATCAAGTTTGGAAAATTTTTAAATATTATTGTTCTACGTTCGAAATTATGAGAACTGTCAAAAATTCTAAAAAATTCATATATAATTTCATAAATTTCATAAATTGCGTCATTATCATATTTTTTCAAATTATGCATAATAAAGTTGTACTATTTTTTGATGAAAATCATCTAAAAAACTAAAAAAATTTTTAACTAAGTGAATTGTTGATGATTTGGATGAATTTTTAAAATACTTGGAAAGTTTAGAATTTTTTATATTACGCTTAAAATTTCGGCAATTTTTCAAAATCAAAAAACATCGGTATGTGTAAATACTGTCCAGAATTCTAAAAAATTCAAAAAATTAGTGAAAATTTATAAACTTTACGTAAATATCGTAAATTTTATGTTCATTATCATATTTCTTCTAAATCTGTATGACACTGTTTTTTTTTATTTTTTTAATAGAAAACTGGAAAACTTCAGATGTATTGAAAAATTACTAAAAATCTTAATAGATTGTACAAATATTCATAAAATTTGTGAAATTTCAAATATTTTCTTTAATGTTCGAAATTATAAAGAAACTGTCAAAAATTCTAAAAAATTCTTATAATTCCATAACATGTACGTTCATAAATTTCATTATTGCGTTCTTTATTATATTTCCTCAAAAATTGCATGAGAATTTTCCTTTCTCATTTTTTTTTTAAATCTGTAAAACTATACGTATCATTAGATTACAAAAAATCTTGATAAGTTAAAAAAAAATTTTCAAAATAAAAAATATCTGAAATTTCCAATAATTCTGAGACATTCAAAAAACGTTGATAAATTTCGCAGATTCTGTTCAATGCCACATTTCTTCCTAAAATTTATCAAAACTTTTTTCCATTTTTCAATGAAAATTCAAGAAACTCAAAATTTTCAAGAATACTGGCAACAAATCTTGATAAGTACGTTATAGACGAATATTCATAAAATTTGAGTTTAAGATTCCTAAAAATAGAGCATTGAAAGTTTCAAAAATTATCCATAATTCTAAATAATTCAAAAGCTTTATAGATTTTCAGAAAATCATTGTCAGTTTCGTAGATAACGGAAAATTTCGAAAACCCCGTAAAACTGTATGTAATACCCTTAAAAGTTATTTTAAATTAACAAACCCTGGTTATTTGGATTTTTCTAAAAAATATGGCTGAATTCTTATAATAATCGGAAATTTTTTATAAGATTCCGTTTCTTATAAAGTTAGAAGTATTGAAAAATTACAAAAAATCTTGATGGACTGTACAAATATATTCATCAAATTTGAGAAATTTCAAAAGTGTTTATTTTCCGTTCGAGTTATAAGAAAACTTTAAATAATTCTGAAAAATTCTTATTATTTCATAAAATTGTTCATACATTTCATAACCTTTGAAGAAAAATTTTTCTTACAAAAACCAGTGACACTTTTGAAAAATTTTTTTAATTTTTTATAAGAAAAAATTTGAGCTCCGCACATTTCTTATAAACTGGAAAATATGTATAGGAAATTTTACAATCTTTTAATAGTATATATTACATTACTAGGGCGAGAAAATAATTTTGACGTTTGTGTAGGTTGTGTTCCAAGGCGAAGCCGAGTACCATAATCACTCTTGTGGGAAAATGATCTTACGTCCGAGTAATGTACGATATTTTACAGTACGAGTACGACAATAGCGTTTATTCAACGCCATGTGGAAAAGGCCACTTTTCCACACTAGTATGAAAAAATATACTATTTCGTACTGTGAAACGGTACGGTTATGACGCTATTACTGCACTATTACTGTAAAAAATACTAAATTTTCTAAGAATAAAAACCTTTTAAAAGCTTCTTTGTTCCAACTGAGAGTCGTTTCATCCCCGGCTCCACTTTTGTAATAATCTCTCACTGAAGCAGGCAAACGTTTCAGAGCTTCTTCCTCGTAATCACTGACGCAAATAAATGACATTTTTCCACTGGTTTTCCGATCAAAACTATCACAATTTCCCTCGATTTTTTTTTGTACGACCGAGCATTTTCAAGAAAACTGAACCGAATAATGAAATCCGAAGAGCTCGTGAATGGTTTTGTTGTGCACTAAAGTTTGAAAATCCTCAAAGAAACCAATGTAGCAATTAGCCATTAAATTGATAAGCTCACAAGTGCAACGTTGAGAACTTGGTAGATTACGCATCTTATGAGGTTAATTATAAACTGTTTTATCGCTCAACTGCTAAGCAAATTGAGTGAATAAATATATCTTTGATTTATCTTCTTATAATTTTGTAACCAACCAAAAGAATTAGGACGTTCGAATAAAATTCCGGTTTTCTCTTTCAATCATTGAATATTTAAAAAACAAAATTAGTAATTAAATTAAACGTTAGCACCGTTGATTAAAAAGTAGCAGAAGGAATAACACATGTTTTATTGTACATTTTATTGTAAATTTTGTCTAGAATTCTAAAAAATTGCAAAGATTTCTAGGATTTGAGAAAATTTACGTGAATATTGCAAATTGTGTTCACTATCATATTTCTTCTAAATATGTATGACACTGTTTTTTGGAACTTTTTCAATAAAAAACTAGAAAACTTGAGACGTGTTAGGAAATTACGAAAAATCCTGATAGGTTGTACAAATAATCATAAAATTTGGAAAATTTCGAATAGTTAGTTTCCTTATAATTTTTAAAATTGAACAGTCAACAACTCTGAAAAATTCATATAGTTTCATAAAACGTTCACAAATTTCATTATTGCGTTCTTTATTATATTTCCTCGAAATACACATTTCTTATTTTTCAATGAAAATCATTGGAAAAACTGAAAAAATTTGTACGCGAATCATTGTTAAGCTGAATGAGTTTTCAAAATATTTGCAAAGTTAAGAATTTTTTGTATTAGGCTTGAAATTTCAACAATTTTTCAAAATAAAAAAACATTGGATCATGTAAGTATTCTCCAGAATTAAAAAAACTTTAAAAGATTTGTGGAATTTTAGAAAATTTGTGTTCATTATCATATTTCTTCTAATACGTATAACAGTGTTTTTTTTTTAATTTTTCTAATAAAAAACTAGAAAACTTGGGAAGTATTTTGAAAAATCACAAAAAATCTTGATAGATTGTACAAATATTCATAAAATTTGAAAAATTTTCATAAGTTTTTTTAATGTTCGAAATTATAAGAACTGTCCAAAATTCTCAAAAATTTATATAATTTCATAAATTTCATAAATTGCGTTCATTATAATATTTTTTCCAATTATGCATGACAATTTTTTTTTGTTTTTTAATAAAAATCATTAAAAAATTAAGAGAAAAATTTTAATTACGCGAATCGTTGATGATTTGGATGAATTTTCAAAATGTTTGCAAAGTTAAGAATTTTTTGTATTAGGTTTGAAATTTTGGCAATTTTTCAAAATAACAAAACATCAATATGTATGAGAATATTGACTAGAATTCTAAAAAATTCAAAAGATTTGTAGAATTTTAGAAAATTTACGCGAATATTGTAAATTTTGTTCACTTTCAAATTTCTTATAAATATGTTTGGCGAGACTGTTTTATTTTTTAATTTTTTTAATAGAAAACTTGAGAAGTATTAGGAAATTACGAAATATCATGATAGATTTGAACAAAATATTCATCAAATTTGGAAAATTTTGGAATAGTTGTTTCGTCATTTTCGAAATTATAAGAAAACTGTCAAAAATTCTGAAAAATTCGTATAATTTAATTAATTTCATGAATCGCGCTCATTATCATATGTTTTCCAATTATGCACGACAATTTTTGTTTGTTTTTTAATAAAAATCATTAAAAAATTCAGAAAAAAATTTCAATTACGCGAATCATTGATGATTTGGATGAATTTTGAAAATGTTTGCAGTTAAGAATTTTTCGTATTAGGTTTGAAATTTTGGCAATTTTTCAAAATAACAAAACATCAATATGTATGAGAATATTGACCAGAATTCTAAAAAATTCAAGATTTGTAGAATTTTAGAAAATTTACGTGAATATTGTAAATTTTGTTCACTTTTATATTTTTTCTAAGTATGTATGGCGAGACTGTTTTATTTTTTAATGTGTTTAATCAGGGACGGATCCAGGGGGGTGGTCCTGGGGGTCCGGACACCCCTCGAAATATCAGACTCACATGAATCTTTATACCTATATACATGACGTAACCATAGGGTCTTCTGTAATCGGACCCCTCCCAAAATTTTTTTCTAGATCCGCCCTTGTTTTTAATAGAAAAGTTGAGAAGTATTAGGAAATTACGAAATATCATGATAGATTTGTACAAATATTCATCAAATTTGGCAAATTTTGGAATAGTTTGTTTCATGTTCGAAATTATAAGAAAACTGTCAAAAATTCTGAAAAATTCGTATAATTTAATTAATTTCATGAATCGCGTTCATTATCATATTTTTTCCAATTATGCATGATAATGTTCTTTTATTTTTGAATAAAAATCATCTAAAACACAAAAAAACTTTTCTAATTACGCGAATTGTTGATAAGTTGGATGAACTTTAATAATTCTTGGGAAGTTAAGAATCGTTTATATGTAATCTGTAATAGGTTTTAAACTTTCGGCAATTTTTCAAAATAAAAAAACATTGGTACCTATATGTAAATATTGTCCAGAATTCTAAAAAATGTTAAATACCTGTAGAGTTATAGAAAATTTACGTAAATATCGTAAATTGTATGTTCATTATCATATTTCTTCTAAATCTGTATGACACTGTTTTTTTTTAATTTTTATAATAGAAAAGTAAAAAACTTGACAAGTATTGAAAAATTGCAAAAAACAAAAAATTGTACAAATATTCATAAAACTTGGGAAATTTCGAATAGTTCGTTTAATATTCAAAATTATAAAGAAACTGTCAAAAGTTCTAAAAAATGCTTATAATTCCATAAAACGTTCATAAACTTCATTATTGCATTCTTTATTATATTTCCTCGAAAATCGCATGAGAATGTTCCTTCCTCATTTTTCATTAAAAATCTGTAAAACTGTACGTATCATTAGATTACAAAAAATCTTGATAAGTTGGAAAAATTTTTCAAAATAAAAAAAATCTGAAATTTTCTATAACTCTGAGACATTCAAAAAACGTTGATAAATTTCGCAGATTCTGTTCAATGTCGCATTTCTTCCTAAAATTCATCAAAACTCTTTTCCATTTTTCAATGAAAATTCAAGAAACTCAAAATCTTCAAAAATACCACAAAAAATCTCGATAAGTAAGACAAATATTCATAAAATTTGAGTTCAAGTTTTCTAAAAATACAGCATAGAAAGTCTTAAAAATTATCCATAATTCTAAATAATTCAAAAACTTTGTAGGTTTTCAGAAAATGTTAGTCAGTTTCAGGGTGCACAGGTGTAGAATAATTATACTACGGTAGGACAAAAATATGGTGCGTAGTATAATTATACTGCGGTTTTATACTACGCTCCAAATGGCATAAAAATATCGTATATGTTAGGTTTTCATGTTCGCAAATGTTATTAATAATTTCTAAAATATATTTCCTAAATTTTCCAACAAGTATTTGTTGTCGAACATTATTAATTACATAAAATACGCAATTATAAAAAGTGATAAAAATATCGTACATGTTAGTTTTTCATATTCGCCAATGTTATTAATAATTTCTTAAATGTATTTTCTAAATTTTCCAACAAGTATTTGTTGTTAAACATGATTAATTTACATAAAAAAGGCAATTATAAAAAGTACGGTGTTTTTTAATTTCCCGAGGTTGGTATCGCGTAGTAGAAACTGGTAGAAACTAGAATAGAAAACCTGTGCATCCTGGTCAGTTTTATAGATGCGGAAAATTTCAAAAATCCCGTACAACTACTATAACTGTGTAAAGTAATACCATAACTGTGTAAATACGTTGCTTATAAAGTGAAAAGGATTGAAAAATTACGAAAAATCTTGATAGATTGTACAAATATTCATCAAATCCGGAAAATTTCAAAGTGTTTATTTTCTTTTCGAAATTATAAGAAAACTGTCTATAATTCTGAAAAATTCATATAATTCCATGAAATGTTCATAAATTTCATAACCTTAGAAGAAAAATTTTTCTTATAAAACCCAATGACACTTGGAAAAAATTTTTTTTAATTTTGTAATCAACCGAAATAATATCACTCATTCAAATAAAATTCCGGTACTGTCTTTGAATCACTAAATACTCAAAAAACCAAATAAGTAATAAAATTAAACGTTATCACCGTTAATTAAGAATTAGCAACAGCAATTAAACATGTTTTATTGTACATTCGTTGAAAATAATACACAAACGATTGATGTCTTCGATCCAAAATAAATAAATATTACTTATTCCGGAAATACAAGTGCGTCCGCGATTGTTTTTTTGATCATCGAAAGCCCTTATTTCGTATTATTTATAAACAAAGTTGCCCGGGCCTTGTTTATCCCGCGCAATCATTTATCATTAAGCAAAAGAAAAATGCTTACGTAAATGCGCTCCATTAACAAATGTTACAAAACGTCGTAATCTTATGCAATATATGTATATATAATCGTTATTACAATCCGTGTTTTTACAAGCCTTCTCGTACTCCATTTCGAGAAGTTTTATATAGTTCGATTCGACGGCATCAGCAGGAATTCACACGACCATTCGTCATTTCTCTCTCATCGTATTTCATCCTTCTTCTCTTTTCGCAAATTGCTCATTCGCGTGCATTTTGCTAATTTTTTTTTAATGATGGTTTTTCGTCAACAAAAATGGTAATGGGAAAATAAAGTTGTCAACTGTTAACAATCGCTCTGAAAATTATTATTCCGCTTTGGAAAAAAAATCGTATGATGCTATTTCAGAATATCGAATTTTGTGTTCGGACATTTAGAAATTGAATGACCAAAATTCTATAACTTTTGGGTTTTTAGTTTTCGAATTAACGAAATTCTATGATTGAATTAAAATTAGGAAAAATGCAATTGTTGGAATCCAAAATTTCATCTCTAATTTTGTTAATGTGTAGCGTACATTTTCAACTTTTGAAATTCCACATCTAGAATTCGAAAAAATTTACTTCATATTCGGACATTTCGAAATTAAAAGACCGAAATTCGATGATTTTTGAATTTTTTGGTTTTCCTATCCTAAATTCAAAATTATGATCGTTAATGTCAAAAATCGAAATCGAAATCATCGAGTTCATTAGATGTATGAAGAAATTTCAGTTTTCGAATTAACGAAATTTTATGATTCAATTACATTCATAAAAAATTGCAAGTGAGGAAATTCAAAATCTCACTTGTAAAATTTTATCTTAAATTTTGTGAATTTGGAGCATCCATTTTCAACTTTTGACAAAAAAGTTCAAAATTTCAGATTTTTCCGAATGTTGAGTTTCACGTCTAATATTAAAAAAAAAAATTCATATTCGGAAATTTCGAAATTGAATGACCGACATTCCAAAGTTTTTAAATTTTTTGATTTTCGTGTCACTAAATTCAAAATTAATTAATGTCAAAAATCGAAATCACGAAATTCATGAGATTTTTTGAATTTTTGGCTTTTCCTAGCACTAAATTCAAAATTGGTTAATCTCAAAAATCTAAATCATAGAATTCATAAGTGTATGCATAAATTTTTAGTTTTCGAAATAACGAAATTTCATGATTAAATAAAATTGTAGAAAATTGTAATTGACGGGATTCTAAATTTTACTTTCCAAATTTCATCTGAAATTTTGTAAATTTAGAGCATCCATTCTCAACTTTTAGAACTTCTTCGAATTCAATAATAATAAAATAATAATAATAATAATAATAATAATAATAATAATAATAATAATAATAATAATAATAATAATAATAATAATAATGTATACAATTGTGCAACATATGTATATAAAATACAAATGCTTTCATTAAAATGAATTTTTATATTTTTCTAAATGTTGAGCTTCATGTCTAAGATCAGAAAAAATGAATTTCAAAATTTCTACAAATTTTTAAACTTATACTAGTGCGTGCAAAAATTTTGTAGTTTTCGAATTAACAAAATTTTATGTTTGAATTAAAATTGTGGAAAAGTGCAAGTATTTGAATTTAAAATCTCATTTTAAAAATTTCATCTTAAATTTTGTAAATTTATAGTATCCATTTTCAACTTTTGAAATTTCTTGGAATTCAATTACTATAATGAATTTCTATATTTTTCTGAATGTTGAGTTTCATATCTAAAATTAAAAAAAAATTAACTTCAAATTCGGACATTTCGGAATTCCATGATTTTTGAATTTTTTGGTTTTTCTACCATTTAATTCAAAATTATCCTCGATAATGTAAAAAATTTAAATCAAAATCGTCGAATTCATGAAATAAATGCAGAAATTTTGCAGTTTTCGAATTAACGAAATTTGATGATTGAATTCAAAATCTCACTTTCGACATTTTATCTTAATTTTTGTAAATTTAATTAAAATTTTATCAAATTAAATTTGAATTTTCTTTATATTATTATATTCGTTTATTATAAAATGATATTATTATATTCATTATATTTTATTACATATTTATTATATATAACATAACATAACATAACATAATATAATATAATATAATATAATATAATACAATATAATATAATTTTTTTTTATTAATTGGATTAAAATTCAAACTTCTGAAATTTCTTCGAATTTAACGATTATGACAAATTCCCAAATTTTTTCGAATGTTGAGTTCCACGTCTAAAATTCGAAAAAATGAATTCCAAAGTTCCTACAAATTTCCAAACTTATACTTATGTGCTTGGAAATTTTATTCCCACATTTCTTAAACTTAAACTAAAATTTCAATATATTTTAAAACTCTCCACCATCACATTTTTCAAATGTGTAAAACTCAAAAATTAAGAAACAAAAATTCAAAATTCAAATTAAATCCTATATTCAGAAATATAAAAATACGAGCATTTATAGCATTTCTCAAATTTCATATGAATTGTTCTTCGTAACCTCAAATAGCCGCTTGGTTTCTACAGATTTTTCAAAATGCAATTTTGTTGTAAACTCAGTATTTCTCAATTGATTTTAAACAACAATAATAATTATTCACCCAAGTTGAATAATATATAACGAATCCAACATGCGTACTCAGTATTAACAATAAATGATTAGCTAAGCAATAAATTCATTGTTAAGTAGGATTTTTCAAAGTTTGTTTCTAATATCGAGAACAAACGATTGTATTATCATGTGCCCTAAAAAATGTTTTTATTATTAGAAAAATAGATTTTTTCAAAATGGAAAAGTGTTCTTCAAGCTTCAAAATTGTACGTCCTCCTCTTGGTTTGATTATATATGTGAGCCATTTCATGAAATTTTATATTTTCATTGTTTTATAGTCGAGTTTAACAAGCAGAGTTAACATACATTTTTTATACAAGAAAAAGCGTGGAGAATGATTAAACCCAAAAAATGAAATTTAAAAAAAACCTCGTTTTTTTTGCGCGCTATTTTTTTATTGAATTTTGATAAGAAATAAAAAATTTTAATTTGTTAAAACTTTATTTTTAATTGCAAAAAAATATTTTAATTAAATTGAACAATTTTAAACCTTTACATTTTTACTACAGATTTGTTCTAAACTCTAAAAGTGTAATAGAATTTTCATTTTGAATATACTTGAATTTTAAAATGTATTTTGGGAAAAATTTCGGAAAATATCACAATTCAGCTTTCAAAAATAATTGCAATTTACATAATTTTTGCATTTCCTAATGACTGCTTAACTATCAATGTAATAAAAAATAGCGCGCAATTGACGACTTTGAAATCTGAACTTTGGAAATTTTTCAAAGACTAGTAAAATTTTCCCCAAAAATATGTGATTCCAAACTTAAAAAATTTCAGTTTTATATACATCATAAATTAAAAATACCGTATTTTCATGGTAACATCTGAACATTTTTTTTTTTTTATTTGAAAAAAGTTTCACACTTTTACAATATTTTCGAATTTTTAATATTAATTTAGTAAATAGTATTTTTTGGTGGAAAAATATTTTTAATTTATTATTATTATTATCAATTTAAAAATTTATTTTTATAAAATATCGAATATGAATTCTTTAAGAGTCTGAAAAAAATTAAATTATGATAGAAATCGAAAAAAAAAGAATTCGAAAATTATAAAACTTGGTACGGGAAAATAAGGAAAAAGAGCAATAAAACTATTGAAAACTTATGAACTGTAGTTAATAAATTTGAAAAATTGTGGGTTGTAGTTCCAAGATTATGAAACCTCAAAAATTTCAGAAAAACTTTGTTATTTTTTCAGGATTAGCGACTGAGAAGTTCCAAAAACATTATTTACAAAATCGAACAATAATAAACAATTATATGGTAATGAAATGATTTAGAATATTCAATTTTAGAAAATCACAACTCCAAAGACAAAAATTAAAAACTCTCATTTTCTTTTGAATTTATGGATTTGTGAAAAAGATAAAAAATATTTTCAAAAACTCAAAAATTTGAATTTAGAAACCTGAAAAAACGTAAGTTTTTTTGATAAGTTCTTTTTCTGTAATATTGACTAAAAATATCAACTATTGCACAATCAAAAATTGAATAAATGCAAAATTGACATTTAGGAACCAGAATTAAAAAAAAATATAATAACTTTGAAACGTTGAAATAAAAAAATTCAAAATAAAGATAATTTATTCATGATTAACTAGCAACTGAGAAGTTCCACAAACATTATTTACAAAATCGAACAATAATAAACAATTAAATGTCAACGAAATGATTTAGTATATTTAATTTTGAAAAATCATAACTCCATAAATGCAAAGACAAAAATTATAATAATCTTTGGATCTGAAAATATTCTGCTAAATAAAAAATTTTCTTACATCATAGTCAAAATTTTGTAGCATGTCTAACAAATTTTTGTAACTCTCATTTTCTTTTGAATTTATGGATTTGTATAAAAAAATGCAACTATTTTCAAAAACTCAAAAATTTGAATTTATAAACCTGAAAAAACAAAAAAAGTTTTTTGTTCAAAAGTTTTTTGTTCAAAAGTTTTTTTTTATAATATTAACAAAAAATATCAACAATTTCACAATCAAAAATTAAGTAAATTAAAAGTTGAACTTTAAGAACCAGAATTCAAAAATTTTATTAATTTTTCTGATATTTTCTTCGATCATGAAAAATCCAAAATGAAGATAATTTATTCATTATTAGCAAATGGGAAGTTCCAAGAACTTTATTTACAAAATTGAACAATAATAAACAATTAAATGGTAATAAAATAATTAATAATATTCAATTTTGAAAAATCATAAATCTATAAATGCAGAAGATAAAAATTAAATATTCTTTGGATTTGAAAATATTCTGCTAAATAAGTAATAGTTTATTTGATGTCTTGAGAAAACACGTCATTCCAACGAAGGTTCCCCTTTTGTTCGACCAAAGTTTCGGTGGGATGACGTGTTTCCTTGAGTCATCCAATACATTATTTTATCTGAAATCGCCGAGCGAGTGACTCATCCTCGTTTTTTTTGTGCCTTAGAAAGTAGTTCTTTGGCGATCTTTTTCGAATAATGTGCTCACTTGCTCGGCAATTTCAGATAAAATTTTTTATATCATAGTCAAAATTTCTAGCATGTCTGACAATTTTTTTTTAACTTAAATTTTTTTTTTATTTTTTGAACTTATGGATTTGTATGAAAGAATGCAACTATTTTCAAAAACTCAAAAATTTGAATTCACAAACCTGAAAAAAAAACGTAAATTTGTGTAAATTAGATGAATGCAAAGTTAATATTTAAGGACCAAAATTCAAACAAAAGTGAAATAAAAACTACTATAATAAAAAATTGAAAAATTCAGACTCAGAAATATATCAGTAAACACGATTGATGATAAATTTTGCTAACTTTTTCTTCGATCATAAAAAATCCAAAATGAATAAATCCTGGATTTAGTAATTAGCACTTAGTAGTAATTAGCAATTGAAAGGAAACGAAACAATTTATTTACGGATTTCACTGCAAAACAAACTAAACAATTTTAGGTTTGGAATCCACATTGCTACAATTCATTATTTGATTTTTGTACGTTTCCCCCGAATGGACATTTTCCCGAAAACCTTTTTCCCGAATACACATTCCCCGAAAACAGCCGAATATTCCCTCCTGATTTTCGACTCGTAAAAAATGTATATAAGACATCTAAAAAAACAAAAGACGTTTGTAAACGAAATTGAAAAAAAATTCGTTGAATTGAGAAAACGCACTTTTTCGGAAAACGTTTCGTTTAAAATTTATTACATTAAAAATCCACTATGTGAATTCGGAGAAAAACTTTTTCAAAAATCATTCGGGGAAATGGCCATTTTGTGAATTTGGGGTATGTGTATTTGGGCAAAAGTAAAAAAGAAAATTTTTAAGTTTGAAATCCATATTGCTACTTTTCATTATTTCATTCCTGTACGTTCCCCCGAACGGACATTTTCCCGAATTCCCGAATTCAAATTCCCCGAAAACAGCCAGATATTCCCAGATTCCTGATTTTCGACTCGTAAAAAATATATACAAGACGTCTGAAAAAACAAAAGACGTTTGTAGAAACAAAAATTCGTTGAATTGAGAAAACGCACTTTTTCGATAAACGTTTCATTTTAAATATATGACATTAATAATTCACTCTGTGAATTCGGAGAAAAATTGTTCGGGTAAAAATCGTTCGGGGAAATGGCCATTTCGTGAATTCGGGGAAAGTGTGTTCGGGCAAAAGTAAAAAATAAAATTTTTAGGTTTGGAATCCATATTGCTACAGTTCATTATTTCATTCCTGTACGTTTCCCCGAACGGGCATTTTCCCGAAAACCTTTTTCCCGAATACAAATTCCCCGAAAACAGCCGAATATTCCCAGATTTCTGATTTTCGATTCGTAAAAAATGTATATAAGACGTCCGAAAAAACAAAAGACCTTTGTAGAAAAAAAATTCATTTGATTGAGAAAACACACTTTTTGAAAAAAAGTTTCGTTTAAAAGATATACATTAATAATTCACTCTGTGAATTCGGAGAAAAGGTAAAAATCATTCGGGGAAATAGCCTTTTTGTGAATTCGGGCAAAAGGTTTTCGTGGAATAATATTCGGGAAAATGGTAATGAATGAAAAATGAAAAAAGTGATGCTTGTTTTTGTTTCTAGTGTTTTTATCTTGCTCTCGTCCCTAGTTTTCATCATTCTCGTCAAAGGCAAGTGAGGCCGTAAAGATAAGCTAAAAAAGCCGTCGTAGACGATTACGCAAAGTCAGATGCTGACTACACCATCAAGCTTCCTCGCTCTCGACTAATTTAGTCCCTTGTTTTGGTTTTCAAAATAGATAACCCCCGTCACGTCGACGCAACGTGATCCCTTCTTATCGATCGCAACGAAACGAAAGTAATTTTTTCACTTCAACAAAAATGTCAATATCCCATTGTCTTCGGTATTCGTTTGACTAGACATCCTCGAAACATCGAGAATTACAACTGCAGAAAATCTCATTTGCCTTTGATCAAACCAAATTTTACCGTTCCAATATTTTCACGAAGCCGAATAAAAAGGCATTTGACAATTTGCAAACCAAGCAATTTGAGAGGGAAGAGTTCCAGAGTAAGATGAAAAAAAAAAAAAAAGAAAAAGAAAAGTCTTTCTGCGAAAGTAAAAAATCGGCTTTATTCACTGTTTCAAACGTCTGAGCGATTTTCATTACACAGGTATCGACAAAATGTACAAAATAAAACTAATATGCGATTCACTGAAAAACTCCCCTCGCAAAAATTTTGCATCAGAGTGAACTTTATTTGATAAGTATTTCCCTTAACTATCATACAAAAATGGTGATTGGGTAATTTATGGTTAAACGATCCATTTTACACTACACTAAGAAAAAAAAGGAAAAAAAACCAAGCCTTACCAAGTGTTTATTACATAATAATTAGGAATATACTTATTTTTGTATCACATATTAAAATCAGTTATGTACATGCTTAACTTTTGAATACGATCATTGATTCTACCAAATCTGGCACTCGAATTCTTTTCATTACAGTTATATCTATTTTACATATGTATAAATATTACTAAATGAAAACTTCGATCGAGCTTCGATTTTGCAGTTCCTTTTTTTCCGAAATATTGACAAAACTTGGGCCAGACTCGTGTTATAAAAAACCGAAAATTGTAAAAAACTCCGCAATCCCTTTTTCTTTTTCGATCGATCATCATCTTACTGATTGTCGCAATAAACGCAAGTTCTTACATTTCGTGAAAATCGCGCAAATAAATTTATTACCCATCTCAATCGAAAACGTGAACAAAAAAAAAACATGATAATAATAACCAAAACATGAATGCCATTTTTCAGCTTCGCAAATTAAGCACAAAAATTACTTTGTTTCGTCAAAGAAGAAAACACAAATTGATCCAATCCCTTAAAACAAGAAAACGAAAATAAACTATACACTCGTACGATGATTATTTCATGTTCGTCTCGATATTTGTGATTGGAAAGTAATAACGAAAATGAAAATAAATGACGTTCTAACGACGCAAGTTTCGCAAGAGAGAAATAAGGCTTTAGTCGTAAAAACGGATTCTTAGGTTTGCTTTGTCTGTACATACGTCATTTCCAATGTCGCTATGGCATTTTCCTGCATCGTGGGCCATTATTGACTTGCTTCGAGTGAAACGAATTCTTTACTTTTTTTTTCTTTTTTTTTCCTTTTAAGCCCGAACAGTGTCATCACTTGAATGACACTATGGTTCCTGGTTCTGCGAGCTTTCACTGTTTTGCATGCTATGCGTCGGATTCGTTGAGGCCGAACTCTCTGATTGTTGCTGTTGTTTTTGTTGCAATTTCATTGGATGAAAATTCATTAATTTTTGTTTCAACCGCTGGTCAAGGTCATCCTCCGATGAGGTTACGAACCTGAGCAGATATTCCATTTTTAGTATTCAGAAAGAACGTCGTCATTCACACGGAGAAAAAAACGTAAGAAATTTTGTTATATGTCCACTGAAATTCAGTATACCTCAGAAGTGTGTGAAAAGTTAATGCATGGTATACTAAAATGTTGTAGGTATATCAAAATAACTCGTATACTAGTTTAAGAAAAATGTTAATAGCAATGTTGAATACTCAAGTATATCATTGGTGAAAAATCGAAAATTCAAAAAAATGATTCTTTGTCATGTTTGATTACTTGGTTTTCGTCACCATTATCAGCCATTGATAAATACATAAAAATGAACAAAATGAATTAGAAAAATTAAAATTTCATGATTGATCTCACGAAAATTTGTCTAAAATCTGTATACATAAACGTACGAAATCAACAAAGAAAAGTGGAGTTATAAGCGGGAAATTGTGAACAACTATAGTTTGATCACGATTTTTCGGTTGAGAATTGTGGAAGAAAGAAATAGTATATTTCACAACAAGTTGAGTATCGGGAGTTTTACCGTAGACGTCAAAGTTGGCGGCGCAGAGCCATGTAGGTTAGTGTGGAGAATTGTGGGCAAGCCGCTCCGCGGCTTGCCTACAATTTTTCACACTAACCCATATGGTTTTGCGTTGCCGACTTGACGTTTAT
>JAPYZL010131058.1:0-14967 GCA_030522825.1 Platygaster orseoliae
TTACTAGCAGGCTGCAACTTTACAGAACTCAGTGCAGCGATTTTACCATCGGTTAGTAAAAATTTACAGTCGAGGTGGTAAAATTACTGTGCTAAGCATTGTAAAATTACAAACAATATTGAATGTAAATTTACTATCAGACAGTAAATTTTATTTGGATTTTTTACAATGTACCTTTCTTTCAGGTTAAAAATGAAAAAAACTACATCATAAGAAATCGATATAATTGAAAATTGAAACTTAAATTTTGAAAATATTAGTGAGAGCTCAATTTCAGAAATCAAATAAAATTATACAGTAAAAAATTTAATAATCTCCAGGACATGTTTTTTAGAAAATCCCTTCTACAATTTTTTTTTTTTTTTGCATGAAAAAAGTAAAACAATTAAAAAATTGTTTAGAAAATTGATCGTCAAGATATACAGCTCAATTTTTAAAATCCAAAAAATTAACTGCCAAAACTTTAAAAAAATGAACAGATTGATTAAAAATTGTTCACAAACTTATAGAGCTCAATTTTGAAAATTGAAAAAATCCAAATAACAAAACTTTGAAATTATCATCTTTTTTTTTTAATGTGAAAAAATTGCATTTTAACAAATTGATATAATTTAATGTTGAAACCTAAATTGTCAAAATATTAATGAGAGCTCAAAATCAAATTAAATTAGACAGTTAGAAATTTATTAATCTCCAGTACATGTTTTTCAGAAAATCCTTTCTACAAATAATTTTTCTATTGCATGAAAAAAGTAACACAATTAACAAATTGTTTAAAAATTGATCGCCAAGATAGAGCTCAATTTTGAAAATCAAAAAATTAAACTGCTTAAACTTTGAAAGTAACTTTTTTTCAAGTCAAAAATGTAAAAAAATTGCATTATAAGAAATTGATATAATACTATAATGTTGAAAACTAAATTTTGAAAATATCAGGGAATACTTAATTTCAGAATTAAAAAAAATTTATTCGACAAATAAAATAAAATAGCCAAATAAGATTAAAAGAAACTAATAAATAATTTAAATTAACAAATAAATAATAAGAATAAACAATTAAAAAAAAGAAACAAATAAATGACAAATATATCATTATTTTATAAATAAAAAATAAAATTTCAAAAAAAGCAAATGAAATAAAATAGTCAAAGAAAATTAAAAAAAAGAAGTAGATAATAAAAATATGAATATTTTGTTAATAATTATTAATAAAAAATAAAATAAAAAAGCCAAATAAAATAATTAGACAATAAAAAATTTAATAATCTCCGAGGTGTTTTTTTAAAATCACTTCTACGCGTTTTTTTTCCGCATAAAAAAAGTGAAAAAATGAACAAATTGTTTAAAAATTGTTTATTAACTTATAGAGCTCAATTTTGAAAATTGAAAAATTAAATGTCAAAACTTTGAAATTAACTTTTTTCCAAGTTAAAAATGTCAAAAAATTACATTTCAACACATCGATATAATTTTATGTTGAAAAGTAAATTTTGAAAATATCAGTGAATACTCAATTTCAAAATTTAAAGAAATAAAGAAATTAATTGGACAAATTAAATAAAGTAGCCAAATAAAATTAAAATAAACTAATAAATAAAAAAAAATAACGAATGAATAAAAAAAATAACCAAATAAAAAAAATAAACAAATAAATAATTAATATATCATTATTTTATTAATAAAATTAAAAAAAAAGAATGAAATGAAATAGTCAAAGAAAATTAAATATAAACAAATAGATAATATAAATACAAATATTTTGTTAATAATCATTAATAAGAAAATAAAATAAAAAACAAATAAAATAAAAAAAAAAACAAATAAAATAATTAGACAATAAAAAATTCAATAATCTCCAGGACGTTTTTCTGAAAATTCCTTTTACAAATTTTTTTTTTCACATAAAAAAAGTTAAAAAATGAACAAATCATTTAAAAATTGTTTATCAACTTATAGAGATCAATTTTTAAGATTAAAAAATTAAACTACTAAAACTTATAAATATCTTTTCTTTAATGTAAAATATATAAAAAATGAAATTATTTTTAATGTATTTACAATAAAATTTCATGTTGCAATCCAAATTTAAAAAATATAAGAGCATAATTTTAAAAATCAAAAAAATAATGAAATTGCTTTTTTATCTCACATAAACAACGTAATGTCAAAACTTAAATTTAAAAAATAGAAACGAGCTCAATTATCTAAATCTGAAAAATGCAGTCAAAATTCAAAATTGCTTTTCTCATACGTAATTTTACCAACTTAATCGTAATTACATTTTTGGAATAATTTTTCAACAGATTCAAGTGTTAAAACAATAATACTGTTTTGACAACTGTCTAGAACTTGAATTTTTCAAGTTTCGATACCTAAAAATGAATTCCCAAAACACACAGACATATGTGAAATTGAAAAAGTTTTCTACGCTCAGCAACATTACAACTATGAACATTCAATCAATAAATAAACAAATAAAATTCAATCATTTCATTTCAATTTCATGAAAGCTTACAGTCACTTTCTATGCTTTTTTTCGCCGCCTCCGTGGCATAAAATCCGGGAAAATCTTTTTCAACGTCCGGGCTGTCGAGATCCATAGCGAAAATGTATTGATTTTCACGCAATTTCGTGGATTTTTGACACTATTTCCAATGTTTTTATTTCAGAAAATCGTTTGGTACGCCGCCATCTTGGTTTTCAATCGCTTCGGACAGCTTCGTGAAACTTCATGTAACTTCGTGTAACTTCGGCAACAAATGCAACAACAAAAACTGCAAAAAAGTGCAAAACCGTGGGATGATTTGCCAATATTGGTGAATGTTTGTCAATATTATTTTCTAACCGAAATCTCAATGACATGTCAAAATTACATGAATTTTGACACTATTTTCGATATTTTTATTTTAAAAAATCGTTCGGTTATCCGCCATCTTGGTTTCGATCACTTCGTGCAACTTCGTGAAACTTCGTGTAACTTCGGATACAAACAAAACTGCAAAACCTTGCAAAACTGTAAAATAATTTGCCAATATTGGCCAATATAATTTTTCAGCTGAATTCTCAATGACGTCAATTTTCTATGGATTGTTGACACTATTTTCAATGTTTTTATTTTCAAAAATCGTTCGGTTATCCGCCATCTTGTTTTGAATCACTTCGTACAATTTCGTAAAGCTTCGTGTAACTTCGAATACGAAGAAAAACTGCACACCGTGCAAATTTTGCACTGTTTTGCACAGGAAAAAATTTGCCAATATTATTTTCCAGCCGAATTCTCAATGAAATGTCAAAATTCCATGGATTTTTGACATTATTTTCAATGTTTTTATTTTAGAAATTGGGAAAATCGTTCGGTTATCCGCCATCTTGGTTTTGATCACTCCGTACAATTTCGTGAATCTTCGTGTAACTTCGGATACAAATAAAAACTGCAAAACTGTAGAATAATTTGCCAACATTGGCTAATATTATTTTCCAGCCGAATTCTTAATGACATGTAAAAGTTCCATGGATTTTTGGAGATTTTTTACACTATTTTCAATATTTTTATTCAAAAAAAAAATCGTTTGTCATCAGCCATCTTGGTTTCAATCACTTCGTGCAACTCCGTAAAACTTCGTGTAACTTCGGTTACAAACAACAACAAAAACTGCAAAAACCGTACAAAACAATGTTGCCAATATTGGCCGATATTTGCCAATATTATTTTCCATCCGAATTTTCAATGACGCGTCATGACATGGTGTCATGACACGTCAAAATTTTCGGAAGGAATCACCAGAAGTCAAATTTTAAAAATCGTGGAAGCTCCGAGAATGTTCGAGAATGTTCCGGAATCTAGTTGATTTCCGGTGTGGATCAGTACGTGTGCAGTGTAGACCTTCATTGTTCATCGGCAACGTCGTCAGCAAGTATAGCAGGGTTCAACACTCGAATTGACGTTGAATAATAAGATCCAAGATTCATCAAACGAAATCTACATTGAACAAAATGCGAATTACCGAGCTCCCCGACGTTGTGCTAGAAACCGTCTTGTCGAACTTGACTTTCGACCAAATTTCGCGAAACAGAATCGTAAGTGGAAATTAATGACATTGTGAAAATGGTATTCTAGAATTTTCTCCTGTTGAATTCATTATTTGATATTTTTTTATTAAAGTTCGAATCAGAAATTTAAAAAAAAATTATTTTATAAAAATGAGAGAGGGACATTCAATTTGTCATTAAATTGTTTCAATTATCTCAAAATTCAAACTTTTAAGAATTCTACACGTTGGAAGTAAAGAAATTTAATAACTCGAATCCAAAAATTCAGGTTAGAAAAAATGTTGAGAAAATTTTCATTATTTACTATTATTATTTAACCTATTATTTTTTAATATTATTTAGTAATATATAATTAATAATATTGAACATTATCTTGGAGTTATTTATTTATTATTTATTTATTTGTATAATGCTTTCCATCGATTGGACTTAATATTTATTTTTTTATAATGAGTTATTTTTCATTTAAATTTTTTTTATTTCATTATTATTTGTTTATTACTATCTGTCGATTAGATATAATATTTATTTATGTATTCATTTAATAATTTATTAAATATTAATTTATGAATTTATGCTGCAATGAATTATTTATTTATTTTTTTTTTATGTTTCATTATTATTTGTTAAGGTATTTATTAAATATTAATTTATAAATTTATTTGATGGTCAAAAGTTCAAATATTTTTTATTTTTTAAAATAAACCTTCAATCAAGATTAAACATTTCATTGTTAAAAGGTTGGCCGTTTATTTCATATTTTTTATTTATTAATTTTATCCATCAATATTTACTTCGATCTTTATTAATTTTAAATATTTATCATGATTGTTATTTAGTATATGTTATTCATAATTTACTATTAGCTTTTTCTATTTATTATTATATGTAAATCATAATTTTAAATTGTTTTTTTTATCAAACATTATCAATTAGATATTTTATATTCTACATCATACAGATTTATTACCAAAAGAGTATTTTTTTTAATCTACCAAGGAAATCGAAACATTAATATATGACCACAAAAGTTGAAAAATTACAGAATCATACGATTTGAAAAAGTATGTAAAATAGTAGTATGATTTTGAATATTAAATATTTTTTTTTAATGAATTTAATAATGAATATTTAATTTTCAAGGAGCAAATATTTAAAAATTGTTTTCGAGTTGATAAAAAAATTTGTCTTGGAATTTCCATTCTTTGATTGAAGTTGGGATATTTGTCATAATTTTTTTTGCATTTTAGTCTCAAAGTTGAAAAACATAAAAATTTCTTATTAATTCTGAACGGCAAAAAAATTTTGAGCATAAAAGAATTTTTATTTGGATATTTAAAATAGAAAACATATATAATAACAATAAAATATTATAAATATTAGGAGAATTAGAAAACATAGATCTTTGTTGAAGATCAATGTTGAATTTTCAACAATAAAAATGATGTGCAAAGTATTATTAAGAACGATTACAGTTCCATAAAATAAAATAAATATTGGAAAATTGAAAAAAATTATTATATTATCATAATATTATAATCATTATTTTATTAGAATAAATATTAAAAAATTAAAAAAATTTTTACATGCAATAAAATATTAGGAAATTAAAAATATTATAATGAATATTCAATTACATTTGAGTAGAATTAAAAAATTGATAAATAAACGAATTCAAAAGTTATATGTTAATTTAAAGAATATTATGTATAATTCAAAAAGTTTCGTATTCTTCATATTTTAAATAAGGAGTTGTTCAAATTTTCAATTTTCTTCATTATGAAGATCAACGTTACATTTCCAGCAATAAAATTAAATTGCAAAGTATGATTAAGAAAAATTACAGTTTCATAAAATAGTATAAATATTAGAAAATAATAAATTTTATAATAAATATTCAATTACATTTGAGTAGAATGAAAAAATTAATAAATAAACAAATTCAAAAGCTTTATGTATAGATTCGAAAAAATTTTGTATTCATATTTTGAATAAGGAATTTTTCAAATTTTCAATTTTTTTCATTATGAAGATCAATGTTAATTTTTCAACAATAAAAATAAAGTGCAAAGTATGATTAAGAACAGAGTTCCATAAAATAGCATAAATATCTGAAAATTGAAAAATTATTATATTATTATAATATTATAATCATTATATTATTAGAATAAATATCAGAAAATTGAAAAAAGTTTTAAATACAATAAAATATCAGAAAATTACAAATATTTTATTGAATATTCAATTACATTTGAGTAGAATAAAAAAAATTGATAAATTAACAAATTAAAGTTATATGTATAGATTCTAAAAAAATTTCGTATTGTTGATATTTTTAAGAATAAGTTTTTTGAATATTCAATTTTCTTCATTATGAAAATCAACGTTAAATTCACAACAGTAAAAAGAAAGTGCAAAGTACTATTTAAAAAAATTACAGTTCAATAAAATAGAGTACATAAGTATTAGAAAATTTCGAAATTTCAAAAAATTTCAAAATTACAATAAAATATTAGAAAATTATAGATTTTATAATGAATATTCAATTATATTTTAGTATAACGGAAAAAATTGATAAATAAACGAATTCAAAAGTAATATGTATAGATTAAAAGAATTTTTTATTCTTAATATTTTTATTAAGGAATTTTTCCGATTTTTAATTTTTTCATTATGAAGATCAGTGTTAAATTCGCAACAATAAAAATAAAGTGCAAAGTATTATTAAGAAAAATTACGTTTCCATAAAATAGAATAAATGTTTGAAAATTGAAAAATAATTATTATATTATTATAATATTATAATCATTGTATTATTAGAATATATATTAGAATATTGAAAATTCTTTAAATACAATAAAATATTAGAAAATTGTAAATATTATGATGAATATTTAATTACATTTGAGTAGGGCGAAAAAAATTAATAAATAAGCAAATTGAAAAGTTATATGTATAGATTCAAAAAAATTTGGTATTCTTTATATTTTTAATAAGGAGTTTTTCAAATTTTCAATTTTCTTCATTATGAAGATCAATGTGAATTTTGCAACAATAAAAATAAATTGCAAAGTATTATTAAAAAAATTTACAGTTCAATAAAATAGAATGAATATTAGAAAATTTAAAAATTAAAAAAAAATTTTAAATTACAATAAAATATTAGAAAATTATAAATATTATAATGAATATTCAATAATATTTGATTATAGCGAAAAAAATTGATATATAAACGAATTCAAAAGTTAAATGTATGGATTCAAAAAATTTTTGTATTCTTCATATTTTCAAAAAAAAATTTCGATAAATTTGAATTTTTTTTCATTACAAAGATCAACATAAAGTTTGCAACAATATAAATAAATTGCAAAGTATTTTTAAGTAGAATTACAGCTTGATAAAATAGAACAAAGATTAGAAAATTTAAAAATTACAATAAAGTATTAGAAAATTATGAATATTACAATGAATACCTATTCAATTACATTTTCGTGTAACAAAAAAAATCGATAAATGAAGGATTTTAAAAGTTATATGTATAGATTTAAAAAATTTTGTTTTCTTAATATTTTTAGAACAGAATTTTTTAAATTTTTAATTTTTTTCATTATGCGGATCAATGTTAAGTTTGCAACAATAAAAATAAAGTGCAAAGTATTATTTTAAAAAATTACAGTTTAATAAAATATACTAAATTTTATAAAATTTAAAAGTTAATATATTATAATATTATACCTATATTAATATTTAATAAACATATGTTACTAATGTAAAAAATAAAAATAATTATGAAAGATCTTTAATAATTTTTTCACGAAAAATAAAATACATATACAGAAATATGAATCGATTGGATTAATTTGAAGAAGGGATACTGCTGTCTCGAGCGTCAACTTGGCAGATTATAAATAAATATTTTTTGGCCCCTATTTGTTCACGACAAATTTATAAGAGTTTTTTTTGATGCCACTGATAATTTTTAGTTGCTTCAATAAAAATTTCATTGATAATTTAGTAACTCACACATGAAATATGCATACTAACTATGTTAACTATAAAATAAGTTACCAGGAATCACTTTAGACTTTTTATTCTTTTACGACAAATTAATACAATATAAATGCAAATATTGACATAACACGTCACATAATTTTCAGCCATTTTTGACACCACCCCCCCTCCCTCTTGATGTCACGTCACACGTCTTCTACTACCAAGTTTTCAATAACCACGAATATCATCTTACTTTTTTAGAGCTGCAGTTTGTTTATTTTTAATCAGATTTGCCATATCAGATATTTTATATAAAAGTTGATCAATTTTCATGAAAATCATTTTTGACATTCATAAAATCACCAGGTCTTGGCCAAGACTTAAGCAAGATCATAAGCCAGAATTTTGTTAACACTTGGCCATGAATACGGCCAGATTGTTTACAAAAATTCTATTGATAACACTTCTGTTATAAAAAATTGTTATTTGTTTTTATGTGTTGCCATCTCGCTCTAGCAAGTGCTGGTCAGTGCTTCTTGCGAACTGCGTCACAAGAGTATTTCCAGTGAAATCAGCCAGATGACCTAACTTTATTTTTTCTCGTAACATTGTTTCTTAAATTTTAAGTGTTACACTCAGAAAAATTTCCGTTTCCGTATCAAACGCGCCGCCGTTTCTACCTCACCTGTTTCAACCTCGAAACGCAATGCTGTTTCACGAAGAAAAGAAAAAAGTATCACAGTGAATTCATATTTTCGTTTCCTCGTGAAAGAAGCGTTTAAAAGTAAAACGGTTACCGTTTCATTCGTGGTTTCTCCTCACACCCGATCCCTCTCCTCTCACCCACACGGACGAGCGCGCGTGCGTTACTTCTTCCGTTGAAATGGTGACCGTTTCACGATCAAATGGTGGCATATGAAATTTTTTGCGTTTCACGGTGATAAAATGGAAGTATATGCAATAATTACTTGCAATATCATTTCGAAATTTTTTATTAAACTTATTTGGAATTTCAATAATCAAAATTCTAATAAAATTAAAAAAAAATTTTTTACTATCCTTAGTCATGACTTCTTCCCTCACGACAAGATAGGTCTATCTGATCAAGACAAAGGGATGATACTGCTAAGTTGATCATTAAGTTAGCAGTATTAGTGCTTAACTAAAAACCATTTGCGCGACAATTAATAAAGTTAACATTTTTCAGGAAATGAAATTTTGTACTGCTAACTTGATCGACGTGATCTAAAATGAAACTAAGACAGAACTCAACGAGGATTTGACCCCAAAAATGTCTTTTTTGCAGGTTTGTAGAAGGTTTGACAGAGTCTGTAAAACCCTGTTAAATCGAGGATTCAATGGGGCGGAAAAATTCCACAGCAAATGTGCAAGAGCCGTCAAAAGTCAGCTCCCTAGGAGAGAATCCGAACGACGTCGACACCCTCTTTCACGACACTGCGACATACTGGCTGCCATCGAAACCCGAATATCCATGCTGTCAATGACTTACTCCAAATACATGGACTTGAACCTTTGTTGCTTCATCCCTGGGAAGGTATTTAATATAGTCACAAATATTAAATATAGTCACAAAATTGCAACTTGGGCGTTTTCGACTCCATCTTATGCATAGTGTACTATTACTGAACATCTTGTAATTCAACATCTCTATGTGACTTACTAATGACGAAACATGTGTTCAACACAATGTTTACCGGAATCGCCTACCTACGAATAGTAGACTATTCACCTTCACCAAATATACTCATCCTTCGAAATTTGTCCATCTGTCAGTCTTGTTCGGCTGTTAACGAATGTTTGTTTAGGACTCTATTAAAAATAAAACGTTCCATTTCGAAAGGACAAATTTCAAAGGATGAGTGTAATAACTGTCCGATCCTTCGCGGTTGCAGGTAATCGACGAGTTATTCCGACTGCTGCGCTTGACGCGTACGATGTCAACCCCGCCTCGGGCCCACGAGATCCTGCAGGAGCTGCGCGACCTCAGCAGCATGGCGATGGAGCACTTTGACGAGAAAATCCTGCCCGAGTTCAAGCAGAAGATCTGCTCGTCCATAGAGAGCAACATCGCGAGCCGCTACGAGCTAACACCGACTGCGATGTCGTCGTCGTCACGCTGCTACATCAGCGCGAGGCTGGCCACGAACGCGACGCGCATCAACTGTGTCAAACTCGATCGGTTACTCAAACAGGTCTTCGTTCGTATGCGAAGAAGCGAACTCGAGGCCTCGGTCACGAAGACTCGGTTGCTGAAAGTGAAGCAGATCTTGATGAAGCAGGATGCCCAGATTAAGAAGCAGAACAAGAAGATCCTCGAGCAGCAGAGGAAGTTGCAGAGCCAAGAGCAGCAAATGTCGGATATGAAGAGGCAGTTCGAGGAGTTCGAGCAGAAGCTGGGGGACCTGACGACGAAGGCGTGCAAGGAGGAGAACGCGGCCGTCAAGGGGCGCGCGTACCTCGATCGCGAGGCCAAGCGGAGAAACGTGGCTGCCAAGGAAGAGCTCCAAGTGAAGAAGCGGAAGCTCATCGTTGAGCGTCAGGTCCCAACCAACCCCAAGGACGCCAAGTTCAAAGAGTTCTTGACCAACCTCCTGAGGAACGATTCGGATGACGTTTAAGAGGAAGTCAGAGGTGTCACTCTTTTGAAAATGCGAAAATTTTAACAGCGCTTTATGCCGCTACAAGTTTTGTTATATTTTCCAGTGTATAGTTTTTTCAGTGTTCGCGGTATTGTTAAAGAATAATAAACGATTTTCTAATAACCATTGGATTGATGTGAACGTTTTTGATGCTGAAATGATTTTGAAAGAAAAATTTGTTCCAAAGAGAATGCCGAGTTGTTTGCGAAATCGGCAAGTTGATGTACGTTTTATGAAACGACCTCTGGAAAAATAGAATTCTGGAGTAATGGTTCTTGTGGGTGAGTAGAAAAAGTTGTCTTTCAAGTTTGAATTTTATTGGCTGTGATTTGAAGCAACGCGATTTTAGCTTTAATCTGACATTTTCTGACTTCAAGAATTCAGGAGCTTTGTGAGATTTGTTTGAAAATCTGGTTTTGAGGTTACTTTTCCAAGTGGAATTTCGTGGGAGTATTGGAAACTTGTTTTATGGTAGAGATGTTAAAAGTATCGATACTTTCTGATACTTTCTGAAGTTGATGTTATTTATTGATAACGATACAAAGTCAAGAAAACAAATTTTTTAGACCTTTTCTCTGTTTTTTCCTCTGAAAAACATTATTCCAGTTACAATGATCAGTAAACTTTCTACGTACATTTTCTTTTAATTATTTTGTTTTGGAATATTTTTTTTTATGTGATGGGGGGTTATGCAGCGTTCGTATATCGTGGCAGAATTCTGTCACGCAAAAAGGACAAACTTATGCCTTGCCCCTAGGCCTGACAAAGAACGACAATCGATAGTTACGAACGCTGGATGGGGGGTTATGATACAGATATCGATACATATCGATATTTGACATCCCTATTTTATGGAAAAAATGAATGTTTCATAGTTTTTCCAGATTGAAAACGATAAAATTCATACTCTATGTGCTGAATCTTTTTTGTTGGAATGCTGATTTGTCAAACATAGAGAATTCTAGGAAATTCTGGGTAATTATTGATTAAACCTTAGGGTTTTCCCCAGGTTTCCCCATAAATTCTCTAGAATTCCCTAAAATCCCCCATGTCTCGATGGAAACAGGTTGGCATCCTCTGAGAAAGTAATAAAACAGTCGGTAAAACAGAAAATTCCGCGAAATTCAAATCAGAATAAAACGGCGGTCTTTTTGTGATTTTTTGACGTACTTGAATAATTATTTGCAGATTAGATTAAGTGACTCTTGGACTTGGGATTTTCAGATTCGAAAATCAGAAATTCACCGAAACTCACAAACTTGTAAATTTTCATTATTCTTAGACTTGAGATTTTTTTTTTTTAAGTAGGTCAATACTTTTATTGCAAGTTTTTTAAGGAATGTGTTATTGATGAAACAATTTTTAAGGGTATGCAATAGTCATCTCCAGGTCATAAAAAAACCTGTAACTGACTTCACTGTTTTCTCAGTAAATTTTGCAATTGTAAGTAAATCCTTGCACAGAAAAACGAGGAATGAATTTTCCCACAGTAAAATGAAAGAATTTCGTTTTTAATTTCACAATTACTGAGAAATCGGTGACGTCAGGTAAAGGTTTCCCCGTGACTTGGAGATGACCTTGCATCTCCTTAACTAGACAAGTTTTTGCTCAGTTTACGTAGAAATTAGAGTCTAATAACAAATATTCAAATTATTGTTACAAAGCTGCCACAATTGGATGTAAAATATTTTATTTTACGTTTTTCGACTAAAAATGTGTAATTTTGAATTACTATTTCTGGATATTTCAACCCTGATCCACACAATTTAGAAAAAGTAAAAGACTGCTTGTGACGATAACATTTTTTTGAATGAATTTTCATTTACACATATGAAAGTAACAAAAACACATTAAAAAACATCGTAATTAATTTTTGGTCATCTTTTTTTCTGAGTATTCTTGTTTTCGTTGTACTTTTCCAACAATATGTGTAACCAATACGTTTACTTCATTGATACTTATAATAAATATATATGTATGCACCTACATTATTACATGACTTGTCATTGATTTCCACTACCTCAGCATAGTATGTCTTTCAAATTTCTACAGTTGATCAAAATTGCTATTCAGTTGTACATAACTAGCTCCATATGATTTTCCGAGCATTTGGTACCTTTTTATTACCTTTGTGCCCAAAGGCCAAGAGGGTTACATAAAGTGATGAACGCCCCTGTCTCCCTCGGTCGCGTTGCCATAGCAACAATATCACCCTCCTCCTATATCAAACTATATCTTAGAAAACGTGCACGCATGTTTCATTGAACTCTCGTTTGCTCGTGCACGCGTTACAAACTTAGTAAACAGCGAACGCTTCACCCTTGCTTTTCTACCAAATTTTCTTTCGCTGAAAAACTGAACTTTTCCAATATCGGAAGACTCCTTGTGCGAAAACTTAAAGAAAATTCTCTTGTCATTTTTGTCAAAACTGATAAATGACCGAGTTATTGACAGTTTAGAGTTGACCAATCAGAAAACGGGGGGTAGTTTAGTTAGTACACGACGCTACCGCGCTGCGCGCTAGTTGCTCAATTTTAAACGCCGATAACTCGTTTGTTTTCGAGTTTTGAGAGGAATGCCTGAGAGACTTTCGTACCGAATTTTTCCAAGTGTTATTAAAAAAAAAAAAACTGGTAATCTAAATCGAACTAAATTTTGCAAGAGAGGGGATGATGGAAATCAAAAAAATGAAGAACGAGAGCTTATTGGATGGTTTTTTGATGACAGGAACCAATGAAATTGCAAAATCAAAGAAGTGTCTTATTTTATTATGGAAATATCGCACCATTTCAATTGCAATTACACTTTTCCCAATTACGTATAATTTAAATTTAAATTTAAATCGTCATTTTTTCGAAAATTCATTCCTCGATAATTGATGGCGTGGATGTAAGAACCGGGCGAGCGCTCGAAACAGGTAGAAGTATTGTCCGAGTCGAAGAAGTGGGGATGAAAAATTTTCTTTCGAAAATCATAGTTTCAAAAATATGAAAATATTGGTTATCAAATACTACATCGATCACCCAATAAAGGTTTTTCCTATTATTGCCCAGTTTTTATGTGTTGAAAAAAAATGGAATGAGAATTTTTTTCGCCTTTTTTTTCATTGAAAAACCGTGATCATGTTGCCAATTTTTAAGATATTCGACTAATTTTAGTAGAACATATTTAAATTAATTTTTTTATAATAAAGACATTTTAATAAAGCGATCAAATGTTGTAAATATGAAAATTGCATATTTCTACCTCTAGATGTTTGAAAGCTTTTGAAAAGATTTTAAAAGGCTTTCGAAAACCTTAATTTTGAAACTCTGATGGACATTTTATACCCTGCTGAAAAAAAAGATGTAAAATGATCGAGATTTTTAAGTCGATCATTTTTCATCGTATTTCATCATGTTATTGTCCATTATTTTTGATTAGAAATTAAGAAAAATGATTGAGTTTCTCAAAAGTCGATTATTTTTCATCGTATTTCGTCACCTTATTAATCCATTTTTCGTGATACAAAATTAAGTCAAATGATCAAGTTTTTAGAGTCTATCATTTTCCATCATATTTCATCATGTGGACCCATTTTGCGTTTTCCAAAATTATGTAAAACAATCGAGATTTTCAAAACGGATCATTTTTCATCGTATTTCAACACGTTATCGACACATTTTTCTTAAAAAACCTGTAATATTTTAAAATTGTCCAAATCTATTATTGAAATGTAAATAACGATGTGAAAGTATATTGAATAAAAATAACACAATTTACCAAGCCGGCATTTAATATTGCCTCAAGATTGCAGACATATTGTAAGTGAAATATTACATATATCTTGCAGTATAACGTTGCAGGAATCTTGCAGGAAGACTACAAAAATGTTGCTACAATGAAAATGTCCCCAAAATTGCATTTGCAATGTTGCATACATATTTCAGCAATATTCCAATAATTTTGCAGTAACATTTTAGTAAGATTTAATGACATTTCAATCTTGCAGTAATATTAATGAAACATTACAAGAGCAACATTTCAAAGAAAAGATGTCATTAACACTGCAGAAACATTCCACATACAATCTTGTAGAGAAAAATTCCACCCCTCTCCCTCCCTACCCACTCGCCAAACATCGTTGATAAACAACCTGAATAGTAGTTGCGAGTGAACGTAATGAAAAAACTAAGATACAAAAGCAGTGAAATCAGTGCAGAATTAATATGCAATGAAAGATTAACACTGTTAATCAATCGTAGTAATTGACTGAATATACTTG
>JAPYZL010131098.1:0-12995 GCA_030522825.1 Platygaster orseoliae
ACAAAGAGAATTCTCTCGCTGATTTTATGACTGCTCGGAAAGAGGCCCGCGTCACGCGTTTCATCGTAAACAGCCACTCGAACACATACATGGAAAAAATTATTATTGAGCTTGGGGCATAATCCAACGGTGACTGATTGTATTTTTACACACGGTTGATATTTATTACCTCATATAAAGTTCAGGCTGGCATAAAACTTGTTTTTTGCTTCATAAGGAAAATCTTTGGTTTAGTACTTCTGAATTTCATTTTTTTTACAAAAGTAATATTCGTAAAAAAATATGTTGTTGAGAAATATTCTCAACAACATATTTCGACTTTATTCTCAACAACATATTTCGAAACGTTCTCGACTTTACACTTTCCGAACCTAACGATCAATGTGTGATATTTGAATCGGAAATAGAATATAACTGGTTAAGGTTTTTTTTTTTTAAGAATTCTATTACTACATGAACAAAAGCAATTCCTGAGTCAAAACACATTACTTATTTATTTTTCGAAAATGAGTCTAATTCAACGGTTTTTGTGTTTATAAAAAAATTGATGTGCTTTTTACTCAAATGACAAAAAAAGATTCTCTACTAAGAACGGTATCTCGATATTCCATCTGACATGTATGACAAGCCAATGCACTTTCGAAGTCGTTACTTTCATAACTTTTATAATATTTTTACTGATTGCACATTTCATGTATAAGTTGCAGTTTCTATTTTTGAAACAAACAACAATGTTACTTCATTATGATTTTGATAAAATTATTTCATTTAATATTATTTATATTTTAAGAAAATAAATATATAATAAATAATGACAAATAATATATTAACTCATAAATTATAATAACAGTATTATTATATTATATAATTCAGACAATATTTATTGTAATATAATTGTGAGCTGGTCTAATGAAAGTTCTTCAACAGCCATACCTAAGAAAAATTATAAAAATTTTATATCAAGATTTTTTTATATTCAGAATAATAACACTCTAAACATCAAAGAAATTGGATGAATTCGTTTTTTTAACATTAATCTAAACGCTAAAATTTGAGCGACAAACCTCGAAAGATGAGTTTTTTTCACAAAGGCGTCAACTTTGACAAAGAGGACAATGGAAAAGCATGCAATTTACCTATTGTTGGGCTTTCAAAAGTTACGTCAAAAGTTTCACTTCGAGAACGAGCATAAAACATAAAAGGCGTAGGCAAAGGAGCAGCGAAGGGGGTAAAGGGGGAGGGGGGTATAAGTCGGAAACATCCACAGGTGGAATAATATAGGAATTATGGCCCTACTTGGAAGTCCCAAGTTTTTGCGAGTTTTGCAGGGGGAATGGTATCTGTCTGGTATCCCTGTCTTACTCGAACTCCGTTTTCTACTTTCCCTGATGTCAGCCAGTGAAAAATGTAGCTTTCGAGTCAGACCTTGCTTTAGCTTACATGTACACTAATACGACGTTGCTTCTTTCCGAAATTCTCAGAGAGTAAAATTCTTTCAACACCAAGTTTCTACTTGTGAAATTTAAAGCTTTTTTGACTTATGAAATAGCAATGTTGTACAACAATAATTACATTACAGTAGAATGGGGATTTGATAAATAATTATTTTTTGAAATTGCAATTGGGTACATTTGTTATCTGCGTGATCGCGACATTCGGCAATCATATTGTTTTTTTCATTTTTGAATTAAAATCTGAAAACTTTAAAGGTATTGAAAAACTGTGAAAAATTTTTATGCCATATGAACATTATCACCATATTTCATAAAAATTACCATAATGTTTTTTGTTTTAATTTGTCAATCGAAATCTGAAAAGCTACGAAAAATCTCGATGAATTTTAGATATTTCTATAAAATTTGGAAAATTATAAAGCTTGTACCTTTATAGACATATTTACGTAAATTTTACATGTTAGGGCGTGCAAAAGTGGATGCAAACTTAATGTAATAAGCAGTTTACCTGATGCTTACAGTACGATTACATGCAGTTTACACGATGTTTGCACAAAGTTTACGTTAACAATTGACACGATGTTTACATACAATTTACGTGAACAGTTTAGGCAAAATGTTTACGTAAACTTTACATTTATTTGCGGACGCACTAGCATGTAAACTTTACGTAAACATGTATTATGTATATATATGTTTGAAGTTCCGAAAATTTTCGAAAATCAAAAAATAATAATAGTTTTCAGGATTGTCGATAACTCGATAAAATTTGAGAAATTTTTATAATTGCAGAATATGTTCTTAAAGTAGATTGTGTTTATTATCCTATTTCTTCGAAATGTGAATTATAATGTTTTTTCATTTTTTATAACAATCGAAGAAACATGAAAAGTATTACATAGTCATGAAAAATCTTTATGATTTTGGGAAATTTTAGTGAAATTACAGGGGAAGTAATTTTTCATAGAAAAGTTGTGTATATTGTTTTATTTTGTTTACAATTTCTGAAATTTCGTTCAATGTCAAAAACCTTCATAATTTTGAAGACTGCGCTTAAATCTAAAAAATTTGAAAAATTTGTAGAATTTCAGAAAATTTTGGTTATTTCGTAAATTGTGTTCATTGTTAAATATTCTTTTCGAAATATGCGTGATTATAATATTTTTTAATTTTCTATAAAAATCTGTAAAATATGAAAAAGTATAGGAAAATTACAAAAAATCTTAATGAACTCATATAAACTTTTATGAAATTTGGAAAGTTTTTAATGCATTTTAGTGTACATGTTTGAAATTTGAGGAATCCACACAAAAAAATATTTATATTTTAGAGATTGTATATAATTCTTGAAAACTCGGGAAATTAACATAATCGCATGTTCATGAATTTTGTAGTTCAGGTTCATTACTCTAGTGATTTTGAATCTTATAAAATCCTTATAAAAATTTTATCAAAAATTTTTATAAGAAAAGCTATTTTAAAAAAGTGACCTTATAAAAACTTCATAAAATAAATTGTCTTCATAAAACTTTATTTTTTTCAGAAATTCTGATAAAAAAATTTTTTTTTTAATTTTTGTTTTATAAAAGATTAAATTAAGTAAATTTATACCTATCAAGAAAAAAAAACATAAAAATTCAAATTTTTCATAAGCTTAAAAAATTTTGTATAAAAATATCAAATTTTATGAAAAATGTACAGGGCTCAAATATTTTTTTTTTTTTAATTTACATTTTTCTATAAAAGGATCTCTTTTTGATAAAGTTTTTATAAAGTTACTTTATAAAAAAATTTTATAAGTTCGACTTCATAAAAAACCGAATTCTTATAAAAAAATTCTAATTTTTATAAAAATTTTACCTTTTTTTAAAAAATCAATATCACTAGAGTATCGTATTTTTCCTAAACATGCTTGATATTGTTTTTTCTTTTTTCCATCAAAATCCACAAAAATCTAATAGTATAAAAAAAGTACATAAAATCTTTATGAATATGACGAACTTTTGTAAAATTTTGTATAATTCATTATATTACATCTCATATTTTGGAAATTTTTCAAAATGAAAAAACTTCAAAATGTCTAAGATTGTCAATAATTTTAAAAATGTTGGAAAATGTATAGAATTTTAGATGTTCTGAAGCTATACGTAGAATCCGTTCATTATCATATACCTACATTTTTGCAGAATATGCATAATAACTTTTTTGCATTTTTAATTACAAATTAAAATCTGAAAAACTGGAAAGTATTGAATAACTAGAAAAAATCTTAAAGAGTTGGACAAATTTTTAAACAAATTTGGACAGCTTCGAAAACTTTGTATTATTTTTCAAATTTTAAATATTGCGAAGAAAAATAAATATAACATTCGTAAGATTCTCACAATAATTTTATAAAATTCGCAAAATTTGTAGAATTTGGGAAAGTGCTCATAACATAAATGATCAATGTTTTTCGTTCTCATATCAGGCCTTTGCCCATTTCTTAAAAAATAAGTAAAAATAAATAAAACATAAATCCAAAAAACGGTCTCTCGGAGCCAATAGTCGATAAAAAACTTAAGTCCAAATCATAAAATTCTCATTTATTCCTCCAAGTTTTCGGCTGATATCCAGCCATCTTCAGGGACAACCAAATTCTATAATATTAACAAAAATCATTTTCACATTCTCGATCATAAGAAGAACAAAACAATATTCAAAAATTATGAAAAAACTCACTAAGTTAAGAAGCCCTTGTCGATGAAAAATCACGTCGTTAAAATATTATAATCAATAATCGTAACAACTCACATGGTTAATTCGTCACGCTACTTCGTCAGTATATAACTTCTTAACGATAAAAAACGAAAAATAAATCTTTGTAACCATGAAACATATAAGATTCGCCAAAAAATTATAAGTATGACAAACTTCTTGTATGTCGACTTATAAGTCACATATATGTTTTTTGCAAACATATATGTCAACTTATAAGTTTATCGAAAATTTATATGTCAACTTATAAGTTTATCGAAAACTTAGATGTCAACTTATAAGTTACGTCTTTCAGTAACTTATAAGTTTATCGAAAAGTTATATGTCAACTTATAAGTTTTCGGTAAACTTATAAGTTATTGACATATATGTTTGCAAAAAACATATATGTGACTTATAAGTAGACATATAAGAAAACGTTGACATATAAGAAATTTGATATACTTATAAGTTTTTGGCGAATCTTATGTTTCATGGTTACAACGGTAAAATGTCAAATAAATTGGAGATGTCGAGACAGTGTGTAAAGCGTGATAATTAACGACATTTTGAAGTCATAAAACAAGAAACGCCAATAATAAACCCCCAAATATCAAAATCGAATAGATGAAAAACCGACCATTCCAAATAAACATGAAAAAGCATGAAAAACGTAACAAATGAAAAATAACGAAATCATAAACCACATAAAATCTTGTCATAAATGGGATTCAAATTCTTCGTATCGTTCTGTAAATTAATAGCTCTTTTATCCCTCTTAATGAACACCATCTTTGCAATATTTCTCTTATAAACATTATCTTCACGATTCAAAATGTCAAAATTCTCCCAATCAAACTCATGATCGAATTCTAATTGGTGCTCAGTAACCACAGAATGCCTGTCCAAGGGTAATCTAATGTTATTACGATGCTCCTTAATTCTAGTGCTGACTCTTCTCTTAGTTTTACCAATAGAAACAAATCCACAATTCTTACATTTAATTTTATAAACTACTCCTTTAAGGTCATTTATAGATAAAACATCCTTCCCTCTTTTAATAATATTAGAATTCAATTTATTAGAAACCTTGTAAACAATCTTTAAATTATGTTTATTCAAAACACGATTCAAATTATCAGACAAACCCTCAATGTTAGGCAACACCATAAAATTCTTATTATTCGAAGCCAAATCTTTAACATTTTTATCTTTATTAACATTCCTTAATTTGTAAAGTCTTTTCTTCATATATTTCATTATAAATTCAATCGGATAATTATTGGAAATAAGAATACTTTTAATACATTCAAAATTTTGGAAATGAAATTTCTTATCTGAAATCAAAAAAGCCTTATCAATCAAAGAATACATAATACCAATCTTATGCTCCAAAGGATGCTTTGAATGAAAATCTATATATCTACTCGAAGCAACTCCTTTATTCCTAAACCAATTAAACTCAAAAAATCCAATCTCATTATTCTTAATAATAGTGGTCTCTAAAAAATCAATTCTACCATTAATTTCAATTTCATAAGTAAATTGTAAACGTGGGTGATATGAGTTGAAAATATTCACCAATTCATCAATATTATCTCTCGGTACTAAAGCAAAAATATCCACATATCTATAATAAATTTCAGGAGTCCAACTTAATTTCCCTAAATATTCCTTCTCCAAATCCTGAAGGACCAAGTCAAAAATGATAGGTGAAATAGGAAAACCCATAGGGGTACCAAAGGTCTGTCAATAAATCCTAATATTCAAAATGAAACTAGTATTGTTGAGAAGAATCGAAACACAATTAACCAATTCACATTCAGGAGTAGATGTAAAACCTCTAATCTCATTATATCTATTTCTCAAAGCCTTGACTACTTAATCGAGTGGCGTATTAGTGAATAAAGATTTAACATCCAAAGAAATCAAGAAATCATTACTATCAAAACCAATATTCCTTATTTTAATCTTCAAATCAACACCCTCTTTAACAAAACTAAATGGCTTCAATAAACTACTCGATAAAATATTATGTATAAATCTCGAAATTTTATAAGTAGGGCTACCAATTGAAGAAACAATCAATCTAAGGGGAATACCCATCTTATGAATCTTAGGTAGACCATAAGCTCTGGGCAAAGTCCCATCAGTCTCAATTAATTCAAAATAATCCTTTTTAGTAATAAAACCATTACCCCTCCATCTTTTCAAAATATCACTAACAGCAGTCTGAATTCTTCTAATTGGGTCCCTCGGAATCTCAACATAGTTCCCCTTATCTCTAAGAACATCATCCATCTTTTTCAAATAATCATCCCTGTACATTACAACAACAGAACCACCCTTATCTACTTTAATGACAAATAAATTCTTATTGCGATTAAAAAATAGCCTCGAATTATAAAACTTATCAATGATCAATTTATCTTTAAAACTCAACTTGGAATCTCTCTTATAATATTTAAACAATTCATTAATAAAATCATTCCTAAGAATGTTCTGTAACTCATTATCAAACCTGTATAAACCAAATTCAAAATCCTTACTAATCTCTACCACAGGAATAGATCGATTGTCAGTATAAGGAACATTAAATTTCTCACCAAGAGATAAAACATCCAACACGTCATCAGGTATAACCGACCCTGTTAAGTTTACAACCCAATTTTTATCACGATGAAAAACCCTATCTCGACGAACTCCATTTTTACAATTCATCAATCTATTAAATTTCTCTACACATCTCCTATAATGATAATCAAATTGATTCCTATAACTATGAAAATTATATCTATAAAAATTATCAACAACATCGAAGGGCAACACTCGTTGTATGCTTTCCTGTAAACCATGAATCTTATTTTCCAAAAATCTCAAATGATAATGCTCATCTTTAATTTCCCAACTCAAAAATCTAATTCTCATCAATTCTTTATGTCTGAGCAATTTCCTCTTAATATGATCACTATGAAAAGAAATATTATCGATTCTAAAGTTAAATAAATGTCGAGGTAAAACATCATATCTTCTACGATTGAGTAAAAATAATAATTGATTCTTCGTTCTCGCAATAGTGAAAACTGTGTCCAGTCAAAGCTTCAGTAGTACAACAATATCCCATCCATAATTTCTTCGAATATGTTGGAAATATTCACCATTGTGATGACTTCTACGAGGCATATTGAAAACCCAATGCCAATTTTGTAATAAAATTCGAATATTGAAAAATTACGCTCCGTCAAATTGTTTAAAACATAAATCCAAAATTCACCATTGTGATGAATAATTATCACGCTTTACACACTGTCTCGACATCTCCGTAATTTGAGATTTTTATTCTTCGTTTTTTATCGTTAAGAAGTTATATACTGACGAAGTAGCGTGACGAATTAATCATGTGAATTGTTACGATTATTGATTATAATATTTTAATGACGTGATTTTTCATCGACAAGGACTTCTTAACTTAGTGAGTTTTTTCGTAATTTTTGAATATTGTTTTGTTCTTCTTATGATCGAGAATGTGAAAATGATTTTTGTTAATATTACAGTAAACTTTCGTTTATTCCAACGATCGTGTATTCCAACTCGTTTCCGCTCGATTATTCCAACTGGCGATGCCCCTCCACCTCTCACCACTTTCCCTGTGCGGCCTATCCCGCGTGACAGGCTGACGAGTGCTCACAGTTACGCGAGTCACGACTCACGATGCATTTTATCTCTCTCGCACGAGACTGTTCATTGGTTGCCCTGCGTGGCGACATAGTCAATGAGAGTTACTGACAGACATGCAATAGAAGTGGGAGCCCTCTAGAGTTGGAATAACCGAATGTTTACGTTTCGCGGTGGTTGGAATAAACGAAATTTTACTGTATAGAATTTGGTTGTCCCTGAAGATGGCTGGATATCAGCCGAAAGCTTGGAGGAATAAATGAGAATTTTATGATTTGGACTTGAGTTTTTTATCGACTATTGGCTCCGAGAGACCGTTATTTGGATTGATGTTTTAAACAATTTGACGGAGCGTAATTTTTCAATATTCGTATTTTATTAATAAAAAAAAATAACATTTACACAATGATTTTATTATTATAGACTCATTGCCAATATTTTCATGATATAAACCTTTATTTTCATCTATTTTTGTTTTTCTAGTTAAAAATGCTAGAAGATAAGCTACAATTTTTTCGGATCAAAACTGTTGCCGGTTTTTACAAAATTAAAAAAAAATGTATTTTTTTGCTCGACCTATAGAAAACTTGTGAATCATTTCATCTAATCCAGGAAATTCGTAACAAAAATGCCTCAAAAGAAGACATTACGTAAAATCAGTTAACTTCTTCAAAATAGTAAAACTCTCTGGCACTGGCAAACTTTAACTTATCGTATTATAATATAGGTATTAATTATGTAACACGAAGCGCGAGTAAGCTTTTAAGTTCTTTTTCTTTTTTATGAACATGTTACAAAATCATGTCTTTGACAAAACTTGAAGAGTAATAATTCATGTTCAAAAAGATAATATTGTAAGTGCTCTATTTTCAGCAACTTGGATGATGTAAAAACTTACCTCGTGAAAAGTTGTCGCGCGCTGTTCACGACGCACGAAAGCTTGAATCGCATCTTTATAAATCACATTTTCACTTAATATATAGGATATTGCGAGTGCACTTATTAAACTCTTGAAATTCAATGGAGAAATTATGCATGAGTTCTTCCCACTCCAGGCAAGAATAAGAAAAAAGCCTTTAAAGTTTTACTTTTTCGTTTTATTTATTTACATCCGCGTATGTATATATTATCGTTTATGTGAAAAAACTGACAATGTATTTAAAGATAATATACATTCAAAAAATTTTTTAAGAATTCGACGACACAATCCAAAAATTTTCGATGAATATCGTAGGTGCGAATTGAACGTTGACATAGAAAATTAGATAACTTTAAGGTTATTCTAACAAAAAATCCTTTTAACGTGACTTATTAATTATACACGTCTTGTTTCTCATTTATACTCCATGATTAATACTTTCCATCGCATTCTTCCAAGTAGACATCGCTTTACCAACACTTATTCAATAATAATAGTATAAAATACGTGGCAACAAACTTTTATGTGGTTGAATCAAACATCTTGTTTGCACTCACACGGATCATTTTCACAACTCAAAACTATGAAAAAAAAATTAAAACCAAGTCAAGCTAGGAATCATTTTAAATAGAAAGAAACTTTATGTGATTTAAACTTTTGCATTCGAGTTGCTCAACTTTTTCGGTGGTTTTTTATTAAGTTTCAAGAATCATGCCATTAAAAAAAAAGAGTATGCGCTGCGACTGCAGTTTTTTCAGCTTGAAAGTTATCAATTTTTTGGCGAACAAGTTGTTTATATATTTTCATAATTATTGTATATACACATTGTTGCAAAATTTTAAATGAAATTAATCGACTTTTACCACGCTGTAAATTTTTCTCACGAACCAGAAAGTTGAGAAGAATCCAATCGAACCTGGAAAGAAAATTTCAAAATGTAGAAATCAGCGAATTGAAAATTAACTTAATATTCATTTAAATTTTTTTCATTTTTCACAAACTTGAATATACTTTACTTTAAAAACTTTTTCTTGCTATAAGATTTTTTCGATATTTTCATACTATACTTGAAAAGTTTCACTGAATGAGGTTTTTTTTCTCAACTTAGATCAGAAACAAAACCAACAACTTTTTTGATCACAATGAAGACCCAAACAAAATGAAAACTTATTTCTGCTCCAGTTTTTCATTTCAGTTCAATTTTGAATCGTTTTTATCAACTGTATGAAAAAGATGTATTTACCTGTCAGAATGAAAAACAAGTAGACCATAATTAAAGTGTATCCAAAGTACAAAAATGTAGACGTTGCGCCAGTGATGTTCAGTTTTGTAACAAAGTAGTGCATGCAATACACCAGCAAATAAAACGCTGTGAAACCGGAAGTAAGAAAACTGCGCCACCACCAGTGATAATCCTGGAACAAAGAAACAGAATTTTATTGTTCCTAAATAATTATAAATAATCGATAAAAAGAACTATAACAATAACATATCTTTCCTTCTTTAATTACAATCTATCTTATTTATGTCGATTTCATGTCTATAAAAAAAACTTATTGCATATTAAATAATTATAATATAACAAAATCCGTACAATGTTTATGGTTGTTTGAAACTGGAGTACACAATTCAAAAGTCAAAAAAGTTCTGGATAATTAAATACTCAAAATAGATAACATACATGATATAAACAAACCCAACTACAAAATCAAGAATTTCAAAAATTGCTATTTTTGCGACAGTATTTCTCACAAAATTCAAAATGTTTATTCGATGGTAAAAAAAGGTTTGATTCGTAATTTTCCGTACTCAATTCGCGTAAAAATAATCTTACCTCCGCACAAAGGTGGAAATAACAGAGCAAGATAGTTGTTTCCGAGCAAGTGATGACGAGTATCATGAAAACGAGGAAGAGGAATCCAAACATGTAGTACATCTGGTTTGACCTAGAAAATGCACAATGCGCGCACATATAATATTCGATCGTGATTACTATCGAGCGACATTAAGCGCGCAAAAAAAATACCTACCACAAAGAATTGAGGATGAAGAACAACTGGATGAATATGCAACCGAAAGGTAAAACGCCACCCATGATTACTCCAGGTACCGCTTGTGTGTAGATGCTCTGTTCCGGTATTTGTCGTGGAATCTGGTTCGTTCTCACGGGGTGTTCAAGAGGCTGATAATTTTGAAAAATTATTGTTTATATTAATAATAACTGGTAGTTTCTGTTTCGATAAAGGGTTTAACCCAACTTTTTTATAAGTCTTGGGACTGAAATTAAACAATTTCATATAAAAACCTTGATGGAAACGAGAGGACTGAAAATATTCCTCCTTTAGTCTTCTCAAGCGGACCATTTCTGAAAGCCCGATTTAAGCAAAATTAAATCATTTCGCTATTCTTAAACTGTGCAACTACTTGAAAAATTACTCCCTCCAAACGATCATAAAGGTAAAAATTGATATTTATATCGCAAATTTGAAAATTATCACAGTCAAATGTGTCAGCCACACAACCCCAAAATTCTCGTTTCATGTGTTAAAAAGCACGAAAAATTTGAAAATAGATATATTTCAGTTTTTTGCTTTCTCATTTATAAAAAAAGCTGTTTTTGTTGTTGAAATATGTTTTCACATTGAAGCTTTCTTTTTTAATTACACATTTCTTAATGAGTATATTGAAGGAATTATTTATTGTGTAGTTTTCTTTAAAATCAAGAATAAAAGGCAAGAATAAAAAGTCGCTATTACAGAAAACCGTAAAATTTCTATTAAACTAGTATGAAAATTCGAATAACTCGTAAGGTAATAGCCTAACTAGTTTGTTCGTAAATAATTGATGAATTTTATCATTTCTTATCCGTATTATTTATCCGTTCTTTTTGGGGCTATAAAACCTAAATCACTTGAAGTACACTGATTTGCAAGGAAAAAAAAGTATATGAAAACAATAATAAACAATGATAAAATGGCAAATAGAACTAGATATTGATAGAAAAAACTAGCCAGGCTCTTATTCGTAGCATTTTATCTTAGTAAATTACATAAGTTTCATAAAACTACGAGTTATTTGGATTTTCATAGACATTTCATATTTTTTTTTTAAAGTTCTATGTTGGTGACTTTGCTAGAAAAATGAGGCAGTATGAAAATGTTCTGCTTAAAAACTTTGTAGACATTTTTTCCTTACTCTCATACTGATTGAGCAATGCTTGATAAAATATTCACAATCCATAATTAATAAATTTTGTAGAAATGTTAACATTTCAACAAAAAAAAAAAAAAAAAAATTGACTGACGTCCGTAAATTTCCCAATTAGAAATATTTTAATAAAATTTTTCTACAAAAGTGAGATTATTTGACAGAGAAATCGAAAATCATGAATACTTGAAAAAAATCCATTTTCAGCCAGAAATGAAAAATACACGTATTTAAAAACTAATTTCTCTATTTACAAAATTGAAGAGAAATCGGTGAAATCAACGGAATTTATATATTTACTTCAATTATTTATTTATGAATTTTTTAATTTCAGAAAATTCCTTTTGCTTGCGTGTGATTTACTTCTAAAATAAATAAATAAGGGGATACCGGGGTATTATGAGCCACTTTTTTATATGCTCAACGGACTGCTATCAAATCAAGTTTTCCTTCGAATTTCAACGCGGGATGTTGTACTATAACTAATTACTTTTCTTTTAGTCACAATAGTTCAATCGAATATCTTCGAATTGGATGATTCCCAGACGACTGCAAAAAATTTGCATTATCTCAAGTTTCAAAAATCTCGGGGAATCGTGAACCACTTTTAAAATTAAAAAACAACTACAACTTTTGTTAAAAAATGGTAATTTATGTCTTTGAATGGCAATATCATTATTAATTAATAAAAAAAAAAGTGAAAAATGGTGAAAATTAATCTGAAATGCAATGCTTGCAAGTCCAATAACTAGTGGTTATTCTGGTACATTTCAAGTAGATTGCCCAATCGCAGGCGTTGCAAGTGTTTAGTGCTTACATTTTCCATAAACAATCATAAAGTATGATGTAACATCAAACAAATGAAGTTAGCTCGTTAAATGTTAAAAAATTAGTGGCTCACAACTCCCCGCCAAAAATGGCTCACAATTCCCCGAACCCCTATTTTTACAAAATGGCCGCAAATAAATTACGCGATGCTAAGTTCATGCAAAGTTTCTTTTTTG
>JAPYZL010131151.1:0-10298 GCA_030522825.1 Platygaster orseoliae
GTAACATTTTCGGGTTATTATCATGTATGATATTGAATAAATCTATTTTGTAATATAATAATTTGTGTTCTCTTTGGCTACACCCTCTTTCATAAAGAGACGCCTGTTACTTTCAATACATAACAGAGCTAATAGTCGATTAAAACTCAAGTGTAATTCATAAAAACTCCCATTTATTTCTCCAAGCTTTCGGCTGATATCCAGCCATCTTCAGAGACAACCAAATTAAAGTTAAGAAGCCCTCGTCGGTGAAAAATCACGTCGTTAAAATAGTATAGTCAATAATTTTTAATTCATTTTATTTTATTTTTTTTTTATTTTGAATTCAATAAAAATTTAATCTCAGACTTAAAAATTTAATCTGGGATTTGAAATTTCATTTTTTTTTATCAGGGACTTAAAAATTTAATCTGGATCTGAATTTAAATAAACATTTTATTCGAATTTCAATTCCAATTTTCATTTAATTTGATTTTTTACCTTTTTTTTATTCAATTCTAATTTTAATTTGAATAAAAATTAAATACAAGTTTAATCTGGGATTTGAAAATTTAATCTGGGATTTAAAATTTCATTTTTGTTATTTTTTTTATCGAGGATTTAAAAATTTAATCTTGATTTTAAATTAAATAAAAATGTTATCCTAATTCTAATTTAAATTTTCATTCAATTTGAATTTTTTCATTTTTAAATTCAATTTTAATTTGAATTTAAATAAAAATTATAATATAAGTTTAAACTGGGATTTGAAAATATAATCTGGGATTTAAAATTTCATTTTTCTTATTTAAATCGGGGATTTAAATATATATTTTGGATTTGAGTTTAAATAAAAATTTCATTGTAATTTTGATTCAATTTTCATTTGATTTGAATTTATTCATTTTTTAATTCGATTCTAATTTTAATTTAAATAAAAATTATAATAAAAGTTTAATCTGGGATTTAAAATTAAATTTTTGTTATTATTTTTTATTCTGGGTTTTAAAAATTTAATTTGGATTTGAATTTAAATAATAAAAATTCAAATCTAATCTTCCTTTGAATTCCAATTTCATTTAACTTTTTTCATTTTTTTAATTAAATTTTAATTTAAATTTAAATAAAAATAAAAAATTTAATCACGGATTTTTATTATATTTGATGTATGTTGTTGATATGTTGATATAATTTTGAATCACATTATTCTAGATAATTCAATATTATGAATTAATTTTATTAATTTAATTAAATTCATTTAATTTATTCAATGAAATTAAACTGTGTCGATTAAATTTTATTTTATTTTTCATTATATTCTAGTTTTTTTATTTTTAAATTAAATTTTAATTGAAATAAAAATTCAATCTGAGATTCGAAAATTTAATCTGTGTTTCAAAATTTCATTTTTGTTATTTTTTTTATTCTAAGATTTAAAAACTTAATCTGGATTTGAAGTCTAACAAAAATTTAAATTTTATTTTATTTTAATTTCATTTTAATTTTTTCTTTTTGTAATTCAATTTCAAGTGAAATTTCAATAAAAATTTCAATAAAAATTAAATCTGAGATTTTCGTTATATTTGATGTATGTTGTTAATGTGTTGATATGATTTTGAATCATTATTCTAAATGAGAAAGTTTATTGATCTATACAGCAATCTTCAAACATATTAAAAATTCAAATATACTACGAAATCCTTCGAAATTAAATGAATTTCGAACAAATGCAATAAATACCAGAAATCTATATAAAAAACCATATAAAAATACCAGAGCATGATTAAAATTTGAAAAACACTAAAAGCATTCAGAATAAAACAATAAGTAGGGAAAATCTGTTTACAGATACTGCTCTTCGAAAAATCAATCTAAATACTCCAAATCGTTGAAATGAAAATCATCCAATTAATTAGACAAACTTTTCATAAAATTTGCCAAGTTTTGAACTGTATGTTATAATTTTGAAATTTAAAAGAAACTAAAAATTTTGGGAATAAAAAAACGTTCATTCATTTTATAGAATTCAGCATCATATTTCTTTGTTAACATTAACAATGATTTTTCCTTTTGCACTAAAAACTTCATAATCTTTAAAAGAATGAATAAATCATGTAAAATCTCAAATATACTAGTTTTGATAAATTCTTAAAAATACTAAAACAGTCAATAATTTTTAGAACGTCAATAAAAATACAATAAAAATACCTTCATAGATTTTGTTGATTATTTAAAGTATAAACGATTTCGTAAAACTACTTAGAAAACCTATCAAAATATCGCTAAAATTACGCTTCCTTATGCAACACAAATTTCCAATCGCTAACGTATTCCCCGATTTCTCGCACGCGTTGAAGAATCTCGGCAAATGAATTTCAATAACGCCCGAGGCAAATTTCCGATTAACATTCGTCGCACGTTTGTTATTCACGTGGAACTGGTTATAGACGAGACGAGGCTAATTAAGCGCATTCGAAATTGGCGCATTTTCCCCGCTAGTTTTCGGACAAAAATTTTCCCGCGTTTTCGCGGCTAATTACACAATTAATTAATGTCGTGCCATCTATTTATGATAACTGAACGGAAATGCGTTTTGAATATCAATTAAATTCGATTCCCGTCCATTTTCCCGAATGCAGTTTCCCGACAGTCAATTTGCCCGACAAACACTTTTCCCGACAGACTATATTCACGACAAAAATCCTATGATTGAATTAAGTTATATTTTTCCCGACAGACTGTTTCCAAAATGAAAAACATTTTCTTTTTTTTTTGTTTGACCGTAATTTTACATTTTTTACTTATTTAAAAAATAAGAATATAAAAAAAAACTTTTTGAATTTTTTTACATTAAAAAATATTACAAGTGTCGTCTCGTCTATGAGTTGGAAACTTATTTATTTATATATTTATTTATTCTTACAAATTATTATAATAAACTTAGTAACTATTAAATTTTTATGAAATTTATTTATTTATTCATTTATATAAAAATCATAATTATTATTTCATGTAGAATAAAAAAACAGGAATAATGAACATCAAAATTAATTAAAATAAGAAATATTTCATTGAAATAATAATAATGAACAACAAATCAACAAATTGTTTAGATAAAAAATTCACCTAAACTTGCTGGTAAGTGTGTTTTGACGTCCAGGAGGGGGTTGGGGGGCGGTTGGGCCGAGGGTGGAAAACCCGAGGCTGAGCCATACCGCCAGAGAAGATCCGATGGGTTGAAGAAGAAGGATATTCGCGGAGGAACACGGGAATCCATTCCCGTCATTCCACCAGCTGTAGAAACCGGCGGCAACGGTGGCAACTGAACGTTTGGCAGCAATTTCATTACACCTTGTTTACCTCAGCGCCTAGGATTTCACCTGCAAAAACAAAAAAAAATCGAAGGGATTAGTTATACACTGGAACCTCGTTTAAATGCATGTATGAAATATGATGGACGTTATGTAATAAATGTAATATTACATGTACAGTCATGTAAATTCATGTAATCATGGAAATTCATGTAATTGAAGTAATGTTCTAAGTATAACAAAATCGAACCGATTCTTTATACACTGCAACCTCGTTTAAATGCATGTATGAAATATAATAGACGTTTTGCAATTAATGTAATATCACGTGTGTTGCAAAAAATAATTAACAAAATAATGTAAATTCGTGTAAATTCATGTAATCATGGAAATTCATGTAATTTATGTAATGTTTTAAGTATATTGTTCTGGCGATGAAAAAATTATTTTTTTTTTTCACTGCAAAAAATGTATTATATAGGTTTTACAGTACTTTGTCAGCAAAAATTTTGAGTATTGGATTGATTCCTTAAAAACTTATGAGATTTACGAATGAAATAATATTAATTTTTTTTAAATTACCGACAATTCTCTGTTGTTTGAAACTTCAAAATATTTAATAAACTTTAAAAACGAACAATTGCTAAAAAAACTAAAAAATTGATTATTACAAATGTCCTGAAATATTTCAATTGCTTTCTTTTATTATATATCAATTGAGTTCTGAAAAAGAAAAAGAAATTTTCTAACATCCAAAAAAAATGTCCTCAATATACGTAATACAATGTAATAATCATAAAATAATAAAATATCATAAAAAAAATTATTATAGAGTATCATAAAAAATATCATGTAAATAAAATATAAATAATATATATAAATAGCATATTTTATACATAATAAATAATATTTATTTATTAATTTTAAAATATATGTATATTATATTGAATAATATATTTATAATAAAATATCTAAACAATATTTATATAATAATTATATATTATTCATTAATATATAATTATATATTATTTGTATATAAATAATATAAATAAAAAAATATAAATATAAATAAAATATCATAAAGTATCATAGAAAATAATTAACAGAATCTTTTAATTATGTAAATTCATGTAATTAAATTTTCGTAATATTCCAACTGTGACATTTGTGATAGAATCATTTTTTTTGTATTGTAAAGAAAATCAGTAATCCTTGTTTTCTCAATATACCGGATATTTATTCAATAATCTTAAATTTTTGTAGTGTGAAATTTGAAATAATGTATTATTTGGATTTTACTGTACTTTATCAGCAAAAATTTTGAGTATTGCATTGTATCGATTTCTTAAAAAATAAAGCGATTTACTAACAAAATAACATTAATATTTACCTAATTATCGACAATTCTCTATTTTTTGAAAGTTCAAGATATTTAATAAACTTTCAAAACGAACAATCAATAAAAAAAAAACATTAAAAATTGACCAATACAAATGTGCTGCAATATTTTAATTGTTTTAATTCAAGTTCTGAAAAAAAAAAAAAAACATATAAAATTTTTTAACATCCCGAAAAAATCGCCCCAATATACGTAATAATAATATCACTTGTGTCATATGAAATAATTTACATAATCTTGAAAATCAGTATAATTCATGCAACTAAATTTATGTAATATCTCAAGCATATTGTTCTGGTGATAATCATAAAGATTTAATCATTATCATTAATTTTATATATTCTTAATATTTTTATACTGCAAAAAAATCGATAATAATCTTTCTTTAGTATTGCTGTAATCTCGTAAATAATGTGACATTTTTGTAGTAAGAAATTTAAAAAAATGTATTTTATTCAAGTTTTACAATACTTTATTAGCAATAATTTTGATTTTTTCATTGATTCCTTAAAAAATCGAGAGATTTCCTAACGAAATAATAATAATTATTAATTATAATTCTCACAAAATTATCAAAGGTTATGTTATTTGAAAAGTTCAAGATATTGAATATAAAAATTTATTTCAAATTGTAAAAAATAAGAAAATTCTCTAACAGTCTGAAAAAATGTCTCCATTTTCAAACTGCTATAAATTGTTCAAATATCGAAAACGTTAAATTTGTCAATTCACTCTAAATCTGCGCGTTTTATCGAATTTTAAAAAATAAAAAAAAAACAAACAAAACGTTTTATCAATTCCAGGGAACAGTGACAATGTAATCCACTTAATCGATAAATTTGTTTATTTTCACGTCACTCAGGGAATTCCGAGTGATTTCAAAAATATCGAATAAAAATAGAAAGATTTTATCATGTCTTCAAATATTTCACAATCAAGTTTAGACCAAATAGATAAAAAAACTACATTTTTTCCCTTAAACTAGGAACAAAAATAATTATTTTTGTTCCAAGTTTATTTATAATTATAATTTGTATATTATTATTGTAAATTTTTTTATTTGAATAAAATAAAATAAATAAAATAAAAATAAAAAAAATTTTATATTGTAAATTATAATTCGTATCAATACTTTTAACTGCTCAAAAAACGCCAAATATTTTTGCAAGTCTAAGGAATAGAAGAAATTGAAGAAAAATTCGAAAATCTCGGCTGCTTCGATTTTTATAATGTAATCCGAGACCGAAAAGGAGGCGGTCGAAGGAAAGTCAATATAAGCCGCGCTTCTCCTCCGGCCTCCGTATTAACATTGAATGTAACGGCATAAAAATTGACGAGAAGGCAGGAAGAGTGTATCCGCTTTGGAGGCAAGATTTACATAACGCGATTCAATAGATGCCGCTACACTTCCGTCGTATTTGCCTCAAGACGCGACACAACGAAACAAGCGAGTCAACTACGCCAAGAAACGCGAAAAAAATCGATAAACTTATCATTTAAACCAAAATTACTTACAAATACTGCCTCAAATTCATTCCTACTTATGATTTTCCTTTTTTTTTTACTTTTGAAGACTTTTTTCTGAAATTTCGGTGAAAGTGAGCCATTACATCTTCGTTTTTTGCTTCGAAAGTACTCCTTTCCTCGTGGGTTTCGAATAATGTACAATCGAGGAAAGGAATGTTTTCGAAACAAAAAACAAAGGTGTAATGGCTTACTTTCGCCGAAATTAAAATTTCCCAAAAAACAGGAAGCTTTCGTAAACTAACACATAAACTACTATTTTCGATAAGATGAATACTGTTTATAATCCAATAAAAGTGAAGAAAAAAAAAAAAAAACTTTTCCGTTGTGCAGAGACGGAAAAACAAATCGAGGAAACCGAATCGACGAGATAGGCTTTATCGCGGTGACGGAAGTCGAATAAAAAATCGGAAATTATTGACGCGATTGCGGCCTTCGCCGCGCGCCACGTGAACGCTTGTCCGCGTCTTTTTCCGCGTTTTTCTTTTGCCTTGTTTCTCGCGCTTCCGTCGCTCCGTCAGCGCGTAATCATTTTTCGACGCGTCGTTTGTCTCGATCCAGAATCAGGGACGGCGCAACGCCATTTTTCCAGCTGACAAGAGGATGAAGTTATTTTTTTCGGTTTTTTATGCAATTATCCGAGTTTAAGGAAATGACACTGTTTTTTTACAGCTTTTTGTGATTTTCTTACAGAATAAGATTTTCGTAAAAATCAGTTTTACACGCTGCATAAGTCATTGAGAATCAAATTATATTTTCGTTTTTTATGCAATTGTTTATTTATTTATTTATGTATCAATGCACGGGTTATACAACCTTTAGTTAAATTGTTTATTTATTATTATTTATATTAATATTATTATTTTATACTTTATAATTTAATTTTAATTTAATTTAATTATCCAATTTTAAGAAAATTACACTGTTTTATTCACAGTTTTTCCTGATTTTTTTACTCAGAATGTCCAGTTATTCCCAGAAACATAATTCCTGGAAATTTCCCGAATATTTCCCAAGTTATTTTCCCACATTATTTGTATTGAATATTCTACAGAGAAAAAAACCATAACTGTAACGAAACACACTTTACCGTAATTATTTATAAATACTTTTTTGTTAAACAAATTTTTTGTTTTTCGTTGATTGTCTATTATTTTATTACGTAATTTTATAGTTTTTGAGGAAACAGTCTCTGTGAAGATTGTGAGTATTTTATGGATTCTGACTGTTTTTAGTATTTTTATAAATTGTAACGATTTCTAAAATTGTATGCGCTCGAAGCTAAAGTTTACAGGATTTTCGATATTTTTATAGATTTTTCAGAAAAATAATTTCTGCATAGAATTTCAATATTTCATAGATTTCTATTATTATCAGTCTTTGGTATTTTTCAGCATTTATAAATCTTTGTAGCAATTTGTAGGACTTTTATAGATTTCTAATATTATTATGGATGACTAGGTAGATTTTTAGAATTTCATGCTCTTAACTTTAAAGTTTCATAGATTTCTAGTACTTTCAGTATTTTTTGTATTATTTCAATATTTATACGGTTCAAAGGATTTTTTGACATTTTCGTGGATTTCTGTATAGATTTTTAGAATCAGATGCTCTAGGATTTCAAGTGATCTAGATTTTTAATAATTTATGGATTTTCAAGAAAGCTTTACCAACATGAATTTTGAGTGTTTATAAGTTTCTCGCATTTTTCGTACTTTTTTGTATTTATTAAACTTTTTTTGTTCATTTATAGATCGCTATTTAGATTTCTATAATTTAATACTCTCGAATTCAAAATAAATTATATTTGTTACAAAATAAAGGATTAAAAAAACAGTTTTTAAGTCAATTTGGAGAAATTTCTAGTATTTTAATGAATTAAAGTATAGATTTCTAGATTTCAATGCTTTCGTATTCAAAATTTCATAGATTTCTATTACTTTCAGTATTATTTCACTATTACTTCAATATTTTTACGATTCAAAGGATTTTCTGATATTTTGGTGTTTTTCTGTATAGATTTTAAAAATCAAATGCTCTAGGATTTCAAGTTATGTAGATTTTTACTTACTTATGGATTTTTAAGAAAGCTTTACCAGCATGGATCTTGAGCGTTTATAAATTTCTGGTATTTTACATATTTTTTCGTATTCATAAAGTTTTTTTGTTCATCTGTGTATTGCTATTTAGATTTCTGGAATTTAATACTCTGGAATTCAAAGTAAATTGTATTATATATATATGAAAAGATTTAAAGAAAAAATAGTTTATAAATCAATTTGAAGAACTTTCTGGTATTATAATGAATTACTGTATAGATTTCTAGAATTCAATGATTTCATATTCAAAATTTCGTAGATTTCTATTACTTCCAGTATTTTTTGTATTATTTAAATATTCATACGACTCAAAGGATTCTCTAATATTTTCGTGGCTTCCTATATAGATTTTTACTAATTTACGAGTTTTCAAAGAAGCTTTATCAACATACATTTTGTGTGTTTATCAAACTCTAGTTTTTTTCATATTTTTTCGTACTTATCAAATTTTTTTTTGTTCATCTGTGGATCGCTATTTAGATTTCTGCTATGTAATACTCTCTAATTCAAAGTAAATTATATTTAAAGAATATGAAAGGGTTATTTAAAAAACTGCTTATACATCAATTTAGAGAACTTTCTGGTATTTAAATGAATTACTGTATATATTTCTGGAATTCAATGCCTTCGTATTCGAAATTTTTCATAGATTTCTATTACTTTCAGTATTTATACCATTCAAAAGATTTTCTTATATTTTCATGGATTTCTCTATAGATTTTTAGAGTCAGATACTCTAGGATTTCAAGTTTCATAGATTATTAGTAATTTACCAATTTTCAAAGAAGCTTTATCAACATATATTTTGGGTGTTTATAAATATCTGGTATTTTTCGTATTTATGAAATTATTTTGTTTATCTGTGTATCGCTATTTTGATTTCTGGAATTTGATACTCTCGAGTTCAAAGTAAATTATATTTGACATACATATAGGTATGAAAGGATTTTTTAAAAAATTGCATATACATTATTGTAGAGAACTTTTTGGTATTTAAATGAATTACTGTATAGATTTCTAGAATTCAATACTTTTGTATTTGAAATTCTATAAAACTTATTAGAGTATTTCAAAGATATCTGGTATTTATACTTCTTCCCATATTTGTCAACATTCACAAAATTCTGTCTAATTCTCTACTTTTTTAATACATTTTTTTTATTTCGCATTTTTTTACATTTATCCCATTTTCTACGATTTTCTAGTTCTTTTGTGGATCACTACTTAAGATTTCTAGAATTTAATCTAACGAAATTTTATTTGATGATATGGAAAACACAGTAACAGAAACTTTTGGAACGTTTTTTCGGCCATTAAACTACTTTTTGCATGTAAATTTCAAGTTCTAAATACGCACTAATTAAGCCAGGAAAAATTCCCGGAGGTTTCGAAAAATTCAACTAGAATTCCAGGATTTCCCCCATTTCCCTAAGGCTGTACACCCTCTTACTAAATAAAATTTCCGTAAAAATCAGTTTTACACGCTGCACAAAACCTGGTGCACACGAAGAAGGAAATTCCTACGCGCTTTGTTTCTTAAAAGGAGGTGCGCGCACGCGAAGCAACCGGTCAACCGGAAGTTCCGGTTGAAGAAAGGGGCCAAGGGTGGGGAGCATGTTGGGCAGATAATGGGAAGCGGGGAAAGGGGGGAGGAGGAGGGTGACCTCGTATCCATCTTTTCCTCCTTCGTTGTCTCAAGAGTCGCCTTTCTTCGAGAATTCCCGACGACAGTGGTTCTCTATTTTTTCAAATTCATATTATACAGGGTGTCCCAAAGTCCGCGATAAAAAAAAATCCTGAATTCCTTTTTCAATTTCGAGTCGAAAAGTCCTGTACCACTTTTTGTAAAACTCAAAATCAAAAAAGATATTCAAGTTTAAAATCTGATAAATCTGATTGGTCGAAACTTGTAACACGAATATCTTTTTTCATTTTGAGTTTTGTAAAAAGTGGCAAAGGACTTTTCGACTCAGAAAAATATGAAGA
>JAPYZL010131155.1:0-11295 GCA_030522825.1 Platygaster orseoliae
GAATCGAACTGTGGAAAAAAATCAACATTTTACTGATATATTTGAGATATATCACTTTGTTTAACAAATTTCAACTTTTGTTAAGTAAAAAATGTTTAACAAATTTTTTTTTCGACAAGTAAAAAGTTCGAGATATAAGTAAAATTTTATTACTCGTGATAATTTTGTCTCGAATTAGGCGTTTTCGAGTTTTAGCCGCTCAAAAATGCTACTTTCACGTAAAAATCGGCTTTTTTTTAAACTTTGAAAAATTTTACAGTCATGAAAATTTTTTTTCCACTTAACAAAAAAACACGTATCGATTTTATTGTATTGAAAAACATAAAAAAAAATATTACAATGATATCTGTGATGGGGGGGGGGGTGTAAATCTGACCTGGAATGACCCCCCATATATATTTTACATTCTGTTGTATATTCTGACAAAACTTTTAGTTCTATATGATAAAGTGGAATTGTCCTATTTCACCAGGAAGTCACAAGAATAAAAAAAGTGTATAAATACATATAAATACATAGTTTGAATTATTTTTGAAGAATTTTAGTCAATCACGTCATTGTCTGGCATTATACAGTAGGTACAATAATAAAAAATGTTTTGAAGAATTTTTTTCTTTCATTTAGACATGGCGCCATTTTTTTCCTATCAAAATTACTGCAACTATCTGTGCACATGCCTTAACTATAATAGAATGATAAATTATTCGGTAAAAATTACTTCGCTTGTGAAATGTCTAACTATCTTTACGGACACAATGTAAGCGCCTACATTATTTACACTAAAATCTCATTTGGTATGTATGATTAAGACAAAAAAGCAAATCCTTGTGAAGATCCAATAAATTGTTTGTTTTCTATCAAATAAACTACTGTTCAAGAGACTCGGTAGTGTCTCGCGCCAAGGACCGTCGAGACACTACCCCTCTTATTCTGGCGACAACAAACGTCGATTTTCAATCATTAATATTGCTTTTTACTTTCTGAACAAAAATCAAAAAATTTTGACAAAATTCATCCATTAGAGCCATCACAATCCTTTGTTAAAAACTGCATTTTTTCATCATTTTTCGTCTAATAAAATTTTCGTCTTACAAAAATCAATAAAAAAAATCAATAAAAATCAATAATATGAGAAACATAGCAACGGTTGTTATTGCAACGGTTGCTATGGTTGTAGTATACCAAAAAATTTGTTCGACAGGAACAAAACATACATGAAAAAAACTTGGAGCAACCTAATACTTATTTGTGGTAACCAAAGCATGTGGTACAGCAAACCAAATCTCGCCGAACAAATTTCTATGTTAAAACCAATTTGTTTTTTGAGTGTAGCTTGTCCTCCAGCAACGCGACGTTGGAAGTGAAACAAGCAGAGTAACTCGTGTGGTAGGGATCGCGATTATTATACATTCGGTTGTCGAAGCACGTTACAAGCCCGGGGTTTGCGAGAAGACACGGCCTTGCCTAAGCCGCAAAGCATCAGGCTTGTTTGATGCTCAGATCGTCATGACAAGGGCAACGCTTTGACTGCTCCCCAGAGAACAAAAACTCTCTGTTCCCCTCGCCTCCCCTTCCTCCTTGGCCGACACCCTTGGTTTTCCCGACTTCCCTTTGGCTCATGTATCCCTTGCCCTCGCCATCTTCCCACCCAGTCGCAGCCTCCCCTTTGAAGCGCGCTGGATGCAGCCTTGTTTGCAAATCGGTCAAAGGACCATAACTTTTTAAAAGAACCATACGCTTTTTAATTAGACTCCACGGTCTCCAAGGAATAAATACGCGTATAAATATATAGACAGGTATTTATGCATTGCTCTTATCGTCTCTTCCCTCGCTCTCTACTTTCTCTCTAAACACGCTACAATTACGAGCAGGAAAATCGTCTCCTTTTTTGTCTTTCGTTTCGTTTGCTTCAGAGACCCCGAAATCAATAATTTTTTGCTGAAGAGACTTCAGAGTTGATTCAGTACTTTCAACACTTGGGAAAATGTAATGTACAAATTTTCCTTCCACTATTAGGTTTGAATGATTGTTCAACATCAATTATTTCATTGGTCAGCCAAGTTCTACTTAATGTCACAGACTTTCTGTGACACTATCTAATATTTCAAATGAGTACCTAAAATCGATGTCAATTTTGTATCCTGATAGAAGCAAATATAAAACCTACGCTAAATTTGAAGATACAAGTTTCTTGGGGTTTCGTTCTAAAAAAGTTTTTTAGCAAAAATTGCTGAAAAACTGAACTTGTATCAGAAGTATTGAAAAAAATTCTGTAGTGATAAATGTAATAAACTTATATTCTCGTCTGAACGAATTTAATGATTTCTACATCAATACTGCTCCAACCACCATGGAGTCAATTACATTTATGCCGAACGGAACGCAATTAGCGCGTAATCGCGTGTTATTAGTCGCTTTATCGATGTCCCGTTAAATCCTCGTCCCTCGGATCCGATGCGTCATCTCGTTTGATGCATTGTGATTTATTCCGGCAACAATTCAAACAAGCCCCGAGACCGATGCGTATGAAGCGATATATTACTTCTTCTCGACTACCGATGGAGTTTTTTTCACGACAATGGGTTTCGTCTCGGGCGTGAAGTATTTCCACTCCAAGATTAATTAATCCAGCCAATGTATCACAAACGTACGGCCACCCCGGGAATGAGCTGAATATTTCAATCCAAAGAATCTTCAATGTTCGCGTCATTTAAGCTCCTCGTTGTTAAAGGAACTCGGTCGTGCATGCTTTCTTGGGACTAGTGGGTATCGCGATAATTTAACTTGTGACGCGGAATGAAAAGAAGTCTTTGTGAAATAAGGGGGTAGAAAAGATTGCTAGGTGTCTCAAACTGACGTTTCGATTATCGAATCGGAAACAAGGAGAGTATAGGAGTGAAAGAGTTTTTGATTTTCTGGTATTCTTGCTATTGTTTTTATATTTTTTATGGTCTTGCGTTCGTGACACGTACTTGAAAATAAATATGAATTTTTAGACAAGATTTACAAATGCCTTGAACATAAATCATGTGTATCTTATTTATTATTGATTTCGAATAAAACGAAACCAAAAAATTTTTTATAAGAAAATGTTCAACGGAGGTTATCGATCATTCAGCAAATTTCAATGAAAATCTGGAAATTCTAAGGATTTTAAAAAATAGAGTGTTTCAATTTCTCAAATTCTGAAGACTTGAAAAATTTGTATGATTTCAGAAAATATTGTATTTTTTCCAAATTTCGGAAAATTTTAGAAATTTCATATTACCCGAGGTGAAATTTTTAATGCTATTTAGACCTCAATGAACCTAATGAAAAAAATTGTTTGAAGCTCATGAAGGTTCCAAAAATGGAAAATAACATTGCATATGAACTTCTTTAAACTCTATTCAACCCTCGAAAATCGTAGATATGTCCGTTATTACAACTCTTCAGGATTAAAAAGGCTATTTGAAGGTCAATGTTTTATTGGACATGACTCTCTTTGAGTTTCATTTAAGCTTTTTTTGCCCTCGGACAGCTGTTTTGAACATCTGTTAATTCCCTACGGTTTAAAATTATTTTCCCTTTCTAATAGGATAATTCGCATCTATTTACTCAATTCCAATTTGGGATCGATTCAAATTGGAATTGTGGAATTAGTAACGAATTATCTTAAGAGAAAGCGGAAACAATTAAAAACTGTAGGAAATTAACGGAGATTACAAAAAGCTGTACGAGGGCCACAAAAATTTAAATGAAACTCCAAGAGGGTCATCTCTTATAAAATAATGACCCTTAATTAATAGCCTCTCTAATCCTTAAGAGTCGCAATAAAAACAGATATATCTACGACTTTCGAGGGTCGAATGAAGTTGGAAGAGAGTTTAATCAATGGAATATTCAGTTTTTGAAACCTAAATGAACCTCAATCAATTTTTTCTATGAGGTTCATTGAGGTTTCGAAATATTGCCTCGGGTACTAAAGAAATTGTAATACCTCGAATTTCAAAAAAAGGAGAATGTTCGGTGACGTAACATAATTAAGGGTTTTGTAATTTCAATGAAAATATCGAAATTCAGGAAATTCTGAGAATCATGAAATAATTTATATTTAAAATGAATGTAGATATCCAGAAAATTTTTCGAATTTCAGAAAACGTTAGTATTATTTATTGGTTGTAGAAAGTTCTGTAGATTAGTATAAGACTACATAAACTGTTCAATTTCCTTTAGAACATTTATGATAAATAAAAAATTATGTTGCTTACGGATAAGGTCGATAATCTTGAACATTTGAATAAAAATTAAGAGATCTCTAAAAATTATGATATCTAATAACTAAAAGATTTCTAAAAAACGTACATTAGTTGTAAATGTTGTGACATTTTGAAAATTCTGTAACGATAAAAAACCTGAGATTATTCTTCAAATTTCCGAAAATCAAAAAATTTCGAAGAAAGTTGATAGTTCTAATGAAGTCGAAACATTAAAGAACTATTCAGATGTGCTGATAAATGTTGATTATCGTTGAAGTTTTTTTAGATTGCTCTACATAACAAAAACTGTGTATTATTTCTGAAATAATAAAAATTAAAAAATGTTTCATACTACGAGGATTGTCGATAATTTTGAAAACGTCAGTAAAAATCTCAAAATTCTGAAAAGTTAGAAATTAAAAAAAAATACATACTGTAATTAGTCAATGATCCTTTAAAATTGAAAAAATGTGTATAAATGCAGAACTATATGATAAATTTTGAAAATTCTGTAAATCTCCTAAAATTCGTCGCTATTCTGCGAGTTTCCAAGAATCGAAAAATGGTGATTCCTAAATTCGAATAGAAATGTAGAGATTTCGAAAATATTGAACAATTTATTGAGATTCAACAACTATTCATTATTCCAAATTGAAGATATGTACATATACCTAACAATGAATTTTAGTTATTAGACATTTGTACTTAATGTTGATTATTTTAAAAACTTGGAACCGAAACGAAAAAATAAACAAACGTAAAAACAATTTTTTTTATAAAATCATGATAACTAAGAACTTTCATATCAAATGACATTGTGAATTTTTCGCAAAGATAGTCTAACCTACTTACTACACAAAATTATAATAATCTACCAAATAATCAGCCGAGTTCTTAAATGAAAAAAATGACCATGTAACTTTGGAGGAAAAATATCATATCGGCTGATATTTGGAAAATCCTCTACAGTAAAACAACTGCATATCAAGAAAAAAAAAATACGGGCATTGTTTGATTCCTCTAGAGATTCTACAAGAATATTGTCACTCGAAAATAAACCACCTGAACGACTTGAGATAAAATCTTCCGAAAAAAAATTTCATTAGTCAAAACATTAATACTAGTTCAATAAAAATAATCAAATTTCAATTCTTTCGATGAAGGTAATCAACTCAAGTCACTATCAGAAATGTGAATTGACACGTCGGAAAAGTTTTTGACAGTCAGTGACGGTAACAGTATGTTACATTACTAGGGCGATGAAGTCATTTTTCACGAGTGTGATTATGGTCATGGGCTCCACCTCGGATCTCTCAAACTTTCTGAACAATGATTTTACGTTTGACTAATATACGGTGTTTTTCAGTACGAGTACAGTAATAGCGTTTTCGTACCATGAAACGATACAATTATGACGCTATAATTGTCTAGCACTATAGAATATGTTAATTCTTAGAAAATTCGACACATGAATATTACACTCTTTTAAACATTTGTTCAAACTTTGTATGAAAAACATGTAAAGGTTTCTCGATTAGTACTTCTTTTTTAACTCAAAATTGACGATGTTAAAGTTTAGGTAGTAATGAATTGATAAGTTATTATTTACTTACGTAGTAAGCTGAGAAAAATTCAATACACGGTATGAAACTTTCCGGAAGACTTTTACGTTGTTTTATGTTTGATTTTCAAAAACAAGTGAAAGTCGCTCAGATAAAAAACGAGTCGGTAGCTATGTTATATCATAAAACTACAATCATAATGTATATATAATAATATTTGCATCTCTCTTCTTCAGTGTTGTTAAATTAAGAGGTTTCCCTGCAGATTCATGGTATTTTTTACATTTTTTTAAGCGTGCTTCTAATCAGAAGAAATATGCAGTAGGAAATTGGTGGGTGGAGGTGGTAAAGACCTGCTCAATTTTAATTCGCCATAGCTTTAAAATACTTAGGTAAATATAACGTTCCTCGAAATAACTATAACGATATTTTGAAGTTTATCGTTAGTTTTGGACGACTAGTATACATGTAGGAATGGCCGTCAAAAAAAAAATTTGACTTGTCAAAGTCAATTGACGTCAAAAACTGACTGAAATTTTTCTAAAAATTGATTGTCATGATAATCAAATTGACCCACTCACATCACTGTTCACCATATACTTTAATCTATTGCAAGTGCTAGCACCACCTTAAGTTCCAACATCCAATCATCTCAACACTCTCTGCAATGTTTTCAAACATCGCACGATTTGCTTCCGAAGACTCTCTCAAAGAAGTGTACCTGCCCAATGTTTGCGCTTCAAGTGCCATAGCCCGAAAACCCCGTATCCATCGTGGACGATAATGACCATCACGCGAAACGAAAGAGCCGGCCAGAAGTATATAGAGAAAGGCGAGGAATCGTCGTTCTGTCGGTCGTTTGGGGCCATTTATCATGCAGCTGTTGCTTCCATTGTGTTGTTCGTCTTACGTTACGTCGCCGTTGCTTTTGCGACAGTCGACCCGACCAAACGCGTGTGCAACATGTGTTTGTGCCCCCTCCCCCAACATCTTTCTCATGAAGCCGTTCATTTTTTTGTGCCCCCTCCTTCTCCTCCTCCACCCCCTTTGAAAACTTCACCTCTCCTCTTTTCTCCCACGTCCCTTATAACGCGTTATTATTCCTCGGACTCTTGGCCAGGAACAGCGAAGGACGCGGACAATGCCTTAATCTCCATTTTGCGACGCGAGAATAAATTTATCGCCGCTCGCCACTTGCCGGTCTGGAGCGTTAGATATATGCGCGTCTAAACTCGCGATAAATACACGCGTCTCCGGCGTCAAGTACAATGGGTCGCTACGATGAGACGTGACATAAAGAAGACGTCTCGGGATGAAAAAAGGAAAAGTGTACCTTTCCGAAAAGAGAGGTCTTGAAAGTATTTATCACTGGCGTCTAAAGCATGAACGTCCTTAACTGACGTTTTATACGTATATGAGTTTTTTATCTCTTTCGATTTTTGAAGAAATTTAGCATTTACCTGTGTTCGGGAGGGTTCCTATTGGGCATAAATTTTTTGTGCGTTATTGATATTCTGCATACAGATTTTTGTGCAGTGGTCAATTATGTATATTTTTTGCGTATGTTTTTTTATGCATATTACAATTGTAGCTTGCCCTTCATGTGCACAAAAATCGCTGCAAAAATCGATTCAAAATCGAAAATGCGTTCAGATCAGTAATACATTCAAGTAATGGCATAATTTACAAGTATTTCTGAATTCCTTTCATGTGACTACAAATATTTTATTATCACAAAGTTTTTTCTTCATAATTTTCATGATTTCTCGATCTTTTCGTGACAAAAAAAGATGAAAAACTTTTTTTTTTCTTAATTGTTCCAAGCTTTCATTTTCCAAACTACACGTCAATGTAACAGGTACAGTAAAAATGAAAAGAATTGACAATGCCACTTAACATAGATATTGTTATGATTATAATTTTTTCAAAATTTGAACTGACCTTATTTTACATTATAAAAATATAAATGCGTCAAAAGGACGCGTTTTTCTGATGAAGGCCCAATAAAAGACCGAGAGCTTGGAATAAGAAACATAATATAAGTTTTTCTTTTTTTTTAACTGCGAAGAATCGAGAAATCCTGAAAATTATAAAGAAAAATAATAGAGCGTTATCTGAAAAATGATATAGTTATCATTAGTAATTGCACTCTTAAGAAGGATATGCAAAATTAAATGTTCCTTATCACATGTTGATATCATTTTCAACAAAAATATCGTTTTTTTAGAAATGTAAATTATTATAATATTATTTACTAAAAAACATGCGTAAAAAGTATGCACAATCGACCGCTGCAAATAAAATTTATGCTCAATCGAATTATGCACAATCGACAATGTGCACAAAAATCTGTATACTCATTAAATCTATGCATATATATATATATATATATGCACAATAGATATCCTTCCATGCAAACCTAACTAACGTTGTCATTGTAATAAATACAGTTTTTGATAACCTTTATTAAAAAAACTATAAATATGAAATACAAAATAAACTATTTTTCTTCTATCATTGACATTTTTTTAAAAGGCTGTTTTTTTTCTATTCAAATGTCTTAGTCTCAATTTATGAAATAAATTGTTTTCGAACAATATGTGTCCGTTAGTCACAATCTGCAGTAGTATGAAGTACCATGATGACTCTCGTAATTATACTACTTTTTTTAATACAGATTCTGGTTTGTTTTATTAGACAAGTTTATTTTATTTAATGGGCAGAAGTTTTCATATTTGAGATTGAAAACATATTTCGTTGACGCAAACGTCTTGAAAAATATCAAAAAATGAAGAAGTGATTTCATGTTTTTGTAGTGGCAATTACAGCAATGAATCTTGTAAGATTTTTTGCTGGATTTTATTGTTCCAAGCACGAATAAGTATTCTGTAAAATGGGCACGCTTCGTGGTAACATCCCCTCAATAATCCAGAGGGAGAAGAAATTGTGATCGAAGTATGCCCTATTGGAAAGCCATACTTTAGCCGTCCATTGAATAAGTAACGAGACAATATTTTTAAAACGCCTATAATTCGTAAGCCAGTGGAAGAGCCCTCGGAAAAAGACCTGTATTTATCGGCCCGCAGAGTATCAAGAAAGAAGGGCGATCATTTATGCCCAGCGCTCTTTTATTTTTCACGTGCTTCGCGTTCTTCTTTTTTGACTGTACAATCGGCCGAAAGCACTGCGAGATCGCGGGATCATTGCGGCCATTTATCGACTCGCACCTACTGTTATAGTAATGACACTCCTGGAGAAATGAAATTCAGAGAGCTGGTATTGAAATGACAACGTAATGGGTAGATTGTTGTTTTATATATATGTTTTGATAGATTGTAGAACCGTGTTGTATGTTTGGGAATATGATTTGATTCAGATAAACGTTTTTTTCGATAAACTCATTAACAAAATCTAATACAAGCCTGTTCATAAAACATTAAATGGTTTCAGAGCTAGGATACAAACCAGTGGCCTCACAGAGAACAAAAATAAAACAATTACTTGTACGGGGCTGCGAAAAATGTATAGTCGTGTTAAGGCAGTATTACTTGCACGAAAAAGTCTGAATGGGCAAATGCCTAAAAATACCATTAAAAAAATATATCATTTTGCTGATTGTAGGTTTACCAAATCGTCTGAACTTTTTACCAGTTAGTGAAAGTATCAACGATTCGTACGATTCTCAATACTTTTTCAAATTTCGATATTATCAACTATCTTTTTAATGAAACTTTTTTTTATCTTGAAAAGTCGAAGGGTATAATCCATTTTTGATGTTATACAAAATTTTATTGATTTTCCACGATCTGCGCCGAAATTAAATAAAATAATGTGTAACTTTACTGTAATTAGATTTTTAGAAGTTTAAGTCAATACGCATTTTTTGAAACTTGATAAATTTTCTAAAAATGTAATGACATTTTCCTGAACTCTGAATTTTTATAAAGAGTTTCAATACTGTCGACTATCTCTGTTCGATAAAACTCTTGTGAGTTAAAAAATTTTGAAGATATTACACAGCTTATCTAATTTTACGGACTTTTGAATATTTTCCACAATCCACAGAATTAAATAGATATTTATGTTACAAGAAAGAAAAAGGATGATTCCTACGAGTGCGCAAGCGCACGAGTTAGAATCATCCGCTTCTCCCGTGTAGCATACAATATTTTTTTTCCCATGCATACACAAAAAAGGCCACTTTTTTGCATGGAATGCGGAAACAAAATCCACTTTTTGGGGTACTCACGAATGAGCGGGAGAAATCATTCTTCCCTAGGGAAATCTGATACGAGGTAAGAAAAGAAAAAAAAACTGATATGAAGGAAGAATAATTGTCACGGAGGATTTTGACGTATTCCCACCGCAAACTTAATGAGTTCTGAAAAACATGCGAGCAGCCAAGTTCACACGACCAGTGATCGTAACATTCAATCTTCGATCCTTTCCTAGCTCTCAATCAAACATAAGTCTGTCCTTGTTTAGTACTACCGAGTAACGAACACTGCACACGACTCAACACGACTGCTATACTCACTCGACTCACACTGTCCATAAGTCATAACTTGTGTACATAAGTTTGTTGTGTTTCGTTTTGTCAAATTGTCACAACTGTAACCAAGTCGCGTCGAAAATCAGCAAAATTACATGTTGTAGTTTCCCCGAAAAAGTGTATTTTCCTTCCGCGTTCCACGCAAAAAAAGTGGCCATAATTTTTGTAAATGAATGGAAAAAATATTGTATGCTACATGGGAGAAAGATGATTCCAACGAGTGCGTTTGCGCACTCGCTCCGCTCGTGCCCAAGTTCGCACTCGTTGGGATCATCCTCTTTCTCCCTTGTAGCATAAATAACTATTCCCATGCATGTGTAGAAAAGTGGCCACTTTATTTTTATGAAACGCAGGAACGAAATCCTCTTTTTGGAGTACTCGGAAATCAGCGGGAGTTATCAATGAAACCCTAAGGGAATATTCATAAATCCCGGATTACAGGGATAAAAGTTGCTTGATCCGAAATTAATGAATGTTTTTCAGGAGTTTGTTGATATTTCCCGCTGATTTCCGAGTACCCAAAAAAGAGGCTTTTGTTCCCGCATTCCATAAAAATAAAGTGGCCTTTTATACGGATGCATGGGAAAATAGATATTTATGCTACAAGGGAGAAAGAGGATGATTTCAACGAATGCGAAGTTGGGCACGAGTGGAGCGAGTGCGCAGAGGCACGAGTTGAAATCATCTTTCTCCCATGAAGCATACAATTTTTTTTTTCCCATGCATCCACAAAAAAGGCCACTTTTTTGCATGGAATGTGGAAACAAAATCCACTTTTTGGGGTACTCACAAATGAACGGGACAAATCATTCTTCCCTAGGGAAATATTAAGAAATCACTGATATGAATTGTCACAACAGTAACCAAGTCGCGTCGAAAATTACATGTTGTAGTTTCCCCAAAAAAGTGTATTTTCCTCCCACGTTCCACGCAAAAAAAGTGG